>BTPG01000002.1:302129230-302336917 GCA_036245525.1 Semisulcospira habei
ACTAGTTACCTAGTATTATTGTAAAGCAGCAATAGTTTCACTTATTTATTCTCTTCAAAAGATCTAGTAATCATAGTAGCATTATTAGTATTATCATTATTATCACCATTTATTATCATCTTATCATACACTATATTACATGTGGTCAAAAAGTTTGTCTGACTTGTTGAATTCGACATGTATGTTATATTTTTCAGGTGGCGAGTGGTATGTCCAGCAGTTCATTACAGATACCTTCTGGGACTGTCAGAACAATTTTAAGGCACCTGGGGATGTGCACCAAATTGTTGAAGGTGGAAATGAGGAATTTCCAGCTGGTATGCTGTATAGAGCGGGTCAGCTTGTAGATGCGCAACCAGCTTGCGGTGGCTCATTAGATGACAGTGGGTCACTGTCAGAAGGTGCGTACAACATTTAAAAACCCAAAGTCTTTTTTAAGCTTAAATCTTGGTGTGCAGTGTATAAAGAATGTGTGTGAAATGTGTTTGTATTTTTCTTTTGTTCTCATGGTGAACAGTGATGTATTTAACTGGATGTCTGGCCAAGTGGTACATGCTCATAGTTCATTTAAGGCATTGGCTAAGAGAAAAAGTAATTTGTCCAGTCACATTAAAAAAAAAAGTTTTAAGTCAGTCAAGATAGTCAAGATAGTTTCATCTGACTTGTATGCATGACTGGTGAAATTGACCAATACATGGTGGTAACGTTAAGTACAGGCTTGCAGGTAAGAAATGCTGTGTCTAATAATCTGTGGTTGATTGGATAAGATTACTTTATGTGAGTGTTTAAGCTGAGCAAATGCACTATACATAATTAAGAGCAGTGCTTAAAGTTGCAAAACTATTCCGTAACATGTATTTTGTGTAATTTGCAAGTAACAACCTTCTTTATAACATATAATTATTGGCTGTTGACAGGAAATGCAGAGTGGACACGGCCTGCTGTGCTGCTGCTCATTGAAAAGTACAGAGAGCTGCGGCACTGGCTTAATGATCCAAGGAAAAAAAGAACAGACATGTGGAAGTCAATTTCCAGTGAACTGGTATCCAAAGGATATTCCTTCAGTGCCCAACAGAGTCAGAAGAAATTTGACAACATGAAATCAAGGTATGTTGTTTATTTTTATTGCAAATAAATTCCAAACAATTGAAAGACAGGCGAACAGTTTTTATAAAAATTATGATACACATATTTGATAAGTGTACATGTGTAATTATTATATACAAAACACGAATATATATTACAAAACAAAAATACACTACTTCTGTCTAGTTGTCTTTTTAAAGTACCACCTACAAAGTGAAACATACAAGTAAACAGAGCAACTAACATAGCTGTGAGCTTCTTGTGCACGGTTTCTTTGATAGGATCTTTAGTCAGTACAATGGTAACATAAGGAAAAAACAACCTTTGTTGGGAAATATTCTTACATCTGATTTAATTTTACCTTGTAAATCCAACCATTGACTTTATCTAATTGGCTTAAAAAATATATTATTGTTGCAAAGTATATTCTGAATAATGTACTATTGTACATTATGCAGAATGTTAGCATTTAATATTATACTTTTACTCACTATAACTTTTAACATGATGCAATATATATGTGATAGATACAAGAGCATCAAAGACAAACACTCCAAGACGGGGGGAGGAAGGTCGTCATGGCCGTACTATGAAATGATGGACAATCTTCTGCGTGATGATCACGCCATCACTCCTCCCATCAGGATTTCTTCCATAAGCGGGCCCACAGGTATGTCTAAAGAGCCTTGTATGGCTCTTTTCTTGGTAAATGAGGGGATTTTTCAAAAATTGTTGTTTGGTGGATTTGCATTTTATTACAAGTGCTTTTATGACATACAATGCATCCAGTACATATTCCCATACATTTATTTACATGTTGGAGAAATTATTTTTAGAAAAATGATTTGTCACTAGTTACCTAATGTATGCAGTATTCTTCTCATGCCTTCAAAAATGTTATATAAAACAAAAAAAAACAAGCAAGAGAATAAAATCATCTTGTGATACTTGCAATCAACCTCATGCATTGCGTGCCTTTGTGGGTGTACGTGGTCTATAATATATTCACTTTGTAGTAAAACTGTTGCCGCTAGGGTTTCACGTGAAAGAAAAACAGAAGATAGTGGTAGAAAACCCTTTAAAATAGAAACAAATAACGACGTTTCGGATCAAAGATCCTTCCTCAGGTGACATGGAAACAAACGTAGAACAGAAAAGAACACGACAGAAAGAATAGACGTCATCCTGTATAGAGAGAATTTAGAATGACGTAAAAAAAAAAAAAAAAAAAAAAAAAAAACACACACACGTACAAATAATGACGCAAATACACATGCACAAAACACGTAGCACAAAACTTACGTCTATATACATACACGTCACTGCATACATTCGCATTCACTCGTGCCTGCTGCAGCTCGCGCACATGCACACACACACACACACACACACACACACACACACACACACATACACACACACTCAAAGGTAGCATCCAGTATCAACAGTGAGGTCAAGTCTGGCACCAACTACCCATCAGGCCGAGCATACATCCCTAGGGGCGAATGTTCAAGCCGCGCGGATGGTAAGTGCCAAGCCTGTCCGCGAAAAAGGATTCTGTCATTTTGCGGCGGATGAAGTGGGATGTATTTTGCCAAAGGATGCGTATGCTGAAATGTGTGAGGCTATGAGGAGGTTCGTTGAAATGACGTCCAACCTGGTTGTTGTATCCGAGGCGGATCGAACGAACATGTTCCTCGCAGCGTTCAGGGAGTGTACGGTATGTCTCCCCCACATACAACATCTTTGGGCAGTGAGAACATGAGATGACATAGACAATATCCGATGACTGGCATGTGAATGATCGGTGGACATGAAAAGATGACAGGGGTCCGGTGATGACGGGGGATGTGTTGATGTACGGACATGCTTTGCAGTGTGGTTGCTGACAAGGGTGTGTGCCAGGTGGTAAGGTGTTAGATGCGCGAAGTGAACTGTGAACAAGATGATCGCGTAGGTTAGTGTCACGTTTGTAAGCGACCAGCGGAGGCTCAGGAAATATGTCTTTCAATACTGTGTCATTCTGAATGATGTGGAAGTTCCTGAGGAGAATGTTTTTGATGGGGATGTTGTGAGGATGATACGTGATACACAGGACCTGATGGGTAGTTGGTGCCAGACTTGACCTCACTGTTGATACTGGATGCTACCTTTGAGTGTGTGTGTGTGTGTGTGTGTGTGTGTGTGTGTGTGTGTGTGTGTGTGTGTGTGCATGTGCGCGAGCTGCAGCAGGCACGAGTGAATGCGAATGTATGCAGTGACGTGTATGTATATAGACGTAAGTTTTGTGCTACGTGTTTTGTGCATGTGTATTTGCGTCATTATTTGTACGTGTGTGTGGTTTTTTGTTTTTGTTTTTTTTTGTTTGTTTTTTTACGTCATTCTAAATTCTCTCTATACAGGATGACGTCTATTCTTTCTGTCGTGTTCTTTTCTGTTCTACGTTTGTTTCCATGTCACCTGAGGAAGGATCTTTGATCCGAAACGTCGTTATTTGTTTCTATTTTAAAGGGTTTTCTACCACTATCTTCTGTTTTTCTTTCATATATTCACTTTGATTTGAAATATAAGTGGGGCTGTATTCCATTTGCTTATAATGTCTGGTTTGTTTGTGGTATGAGTATTTGTGAGTGAATGTAATTTTTGCGTAATTGTGATATTGTCATTGTTAAAAGCGTGCACATGCGTGCATGAGTTGTGAGTGCGCGCTTAGAATTATAATATAATTATTATAAGATAAGCGCATTATAAATACAGTAATTATTAATTTTTTTTTTAAATTTCAGTTTCAGTCTCTGAGGATATTTCTTCAACACCTGGAAATCCAGCCACCTCCTATGAGTCCACTGATGAGCCTGCCAATGCTGAGGCTTCGATTCCTCTAGCCAAAGGAAAGAGGAAACGTCAGCGGCGCCAAGAGCCACCAGAATGGTACAAGGAGCTGGATGAGAGGCGACTGGCCATCAGCGAACGGCCCAGTTTCTGACAGCCAACGGCTAGAGGACGGAGGAGATCAGGTTGGATCCAACGGCCAAATGTGGGGGAGTAAACCCTTCAAATCAGGAGTGGAGCCCCGAAGGCAGACAGCTGCCTGTATTCACGCACTGTTCTGGCAGCTCCTGCAGCCAAACTGGTGCCAAACGTACTGCTTTGCATTCCTTTGGATACATCAGCGAGGCCGAGAGGGGGATCTTGACGACTGGGCACCCCAGGATCACCATACACTTCGCCCAGGCTTGCGCCCTGGAGAGGTCACTCCAGTGACTGACCCAGCAAGCGCATATACTCCATTGTCTTCCGAGACAGGATGCCAAACTATGTTTATCACGTCGTTATAAAAGACTTCTCAGTTAAAAACATTCTTCTTGGCAAGTGGCATGGCAGTTAAAACGTCTGCCTGATGGTAGCATTTGAAACTGATCAGTGGGTGACTGACGAGGATCACTGCGGACAATTCGCCGGGATAGCTCACGGTATACATTTAAATTGGGAAGTTCAGGCAGTGCAAGGCCCCGTGTTTTTAAAAATAATTTTTGCCTTGTTTGAAAATTTGCAGTTGGGCTGAATGTTGGAATTTGCTGGAAATTTGTGGTTAGCTGAGAGGAGACATGTTTGGTGCTTTGATTCATACCATCCTAAGCTTATCCAGTGGACATTTGTGGGCCTATGTTGAGTTGCCTTTGACGTAGTGATTTGAGGGGCACGCTGATAATATCAGCTGTGCTTGGGTGTGGGGTTGGTAAGGAACCAGTTTCATAGCCAAGAAATGAGACGGGTCATGTGCTGTTGTCTTTTTTTTTTTTTTTCTTTTTTGGTATTTTGTGCATGGCAAATGTGCAGCTGGTGGGCGGTAGTGTTTTTTAGGGAATTGAAAAATTAGGGGATGACTGGGACTGTCTGAGGCTAAGAGACTGGACAGTACGGAAACAGGACTGTGGTCCGTGGCCTGTTAGGTGCACCTACTACTCACAAATGCCATAATGTGACATAGACCGGAAACTGGTTTAGTGTAACCAGATCATTGAGTTTGGATGTTTGCAGTTGGAAAAGTAAGAAAATCATGAAAAATTTGAAATTTTGCCAAAACAAATCACTGTGCATACAGTTTTATAGGCGTTTTGGCATGTTTTTGCGTGGCAACACCCTGTTTACCTGCACTGTGAGCTAGGTTTAGTGTGTTTGCTCATTTATTTTTTGTCTTACAGGTAGTCATGAGTCTTTCCATTGACCATGAGCTGTGACCTTTGACCTTGACCTTGAAAGGGGTGGGGTTTGGGGTGTTCAGTTTGATAAATGCGTTTTAAAAAAAATCACTCTTTCAGTTATTGAAGTTGTGTGGGGTGGGGTGGGTAGGGGTTTGGGTTGGAGGTGGGGGAGGGGGGGGGAAGAGGGGGGGCAGGTTGGGGGCTTAAGGTCAAAGGTTAAGATAACAACTACAATGAAACAGTGTTAGCATGTGCATTTCATCAGACAGCTGACCTCAGAGTGAAATAAGCGGCCAAAATAATGTGACATGCAGAAGTGTTATTTTGCATGATACTGCTACACTGGTTGCATCTGAGGTGTCATTCTGCTGTAATTGTCATGAGGGATGTCTCTGGTGTCTATTCTAAACCAAGCACAAGCACTTGTACACTGAGTAAAGCTCATTTGAGTGCATTGTTATGGGACCAGCAGTTGCTGGCACCAGTGCAGGGTTTTACAGGAGTGTTCACAAGTTTGGCACACACATGCCTACTGCATCTGCAAGATGAGCTGAGGTGTTTTGAGACTCTGACAAGTGTGTTTTATATAAAAATGAACTGTACATAACCATTTTTCTATGTTGCCTCCTAAATCAGCACTCCAGACACTTGTTAGCGTTTGCGGCGTGTCCCGCGTAGCATAGTTTTGGTTGTTTTGTGTAGTCTTTTTCCTGTGGGATAGCTCAATAGACTTAATGTTTAAATTGCAGAGCTGTTTCATGACCCCTTTTGCCTAGGGAAAGATTGACAGCAGCATATAGGGCATGGCAACTGGTTACAGGCCTCTTCCAGCTTGTTGTCACCAGACAACAGGGTCAATGAAGATGCCTGGGTGTTGTCTTTTGGGCTGCCCTAAGATACACAAGGAAATGGCCTTGGGTCTGGAAGCTCATTTTTCATCAGTGTCAGGGTAACTTTTTTAAGTTGTCCAGCCCACCAGAAGTCAGTTTGACTGTATTGCATGCGTGTGTAAACTTGGAAAAACAGAAAAAGTAGGGGGGTAGGCAATGGAAAAATATGAGAAAAAAAAAACACTTTCATGTGCCTGTGTCTCAAATGCAACATTTCTGAAGATCAGATATATTACTTGATGTACATGCCAATTTTGGAGGCATTCTGACCATATCTAGGCTGTTTTTCATGGCATCAGATATGCATGATCCAACACATCAACAGCATTGTGAACGCCACATCAAGGCACTTCACATAATGGGCCATAACATAAAAATGCAGCAACTTTCAAGGGTGTCACTTTGGGTTTGACTTAGCTATTGTCTAAGGGTTGCACTGATGGCAGATTGAATGGTGTTCAGGTGGGACAAGTTTCTCTGACAGGTCACGGTATACATTTAAATTGGGAAGTTCAGGCAGTGCAAGGCCCCGTGTTTTTAAAAATAATTTTTGCCTTGTTTGAAAATTTGCAGTTGGGCTGAATGTTGGAATTTGCTGGAAATTTGTGGTTAGCTGAGAGGAGACATGTTTGGTGCTTTGATTCATACCATCCTGAGCTTATCCAGTGGACATTTGTGGGCCTATGTTGAGTTGCCTTTTGACGTAGTGATTTGAGGGGCACGCTGATTTCAGCTGTGCTTGGGTGTGGGGTTGGTAAGGAACCATGGTTTCATAGCCAAGAAATGAGACGGGTCATGTGCTGGTTTTTTTTTTTTTTTTTTGTATTGTGTGCATGGCAAATGTGCAGCTGGTGGGCGGTAGTGTTTTTTAGGGAATTGAAAAATTAGGGGATGACTGGGACTGACTAAAGCTAAGAGACTGGACAGTACGGAAACAGCACTGTGGTCCGTGGCCGATAGACCTAGCAGCTTTTCCGCCGGGATAGACCTATTGGTACGAAGATCAGCTAATGGGTACTGTCCTAGGCCAAGGATCTTCCCAGCTGTTCTGACGATACGTGACAGTCTTGTGATTAGGAACATTTAAGAGTTGTTCATATTTTAGGCTTATTATGCTGCTCCACTAAAGTTCCCACCTCTGAAGCCAACCGCTAATTCCGGCCGGCAACACACGTCGGCTGGGCGCACACTGACAAATAACTTTAACTGAGACAGACACACGGCGCTTCCCGCCATTAGCCGGTACGCTCGGCTGAGGGCTCGTCAGTGCACCGACAGGAATCCATCTCCTTCTAGTCATAACCCACCCTCTGACCCCGACACGCACTGGCCGGCACACATAAATAAAGACTGACTGACACAGGGCGATTCCCGCCGGCGCCGCCATTCCGGTAACGGCTCTGCCGTGGTCGCAGTGGCGTCACATAGTCATATCACATTCTGCCACACGAAATCAAAATAGCACGAGCCGCAGCGAAATGACGTCACTTCAAGCTTCACGTCACTAGCATCAGTTAGTTCTACGACTGACGCCGTGTAGTCATAATGACGACTCGATGTTATACGTCACTCCGCCGGCATCAGTCGCAGTACTAACATTTGACGTATTAGAAGTCAGACTTCGCATGATTTCAGTTCAGCCCGGTTACTCTTTTCACACACGGCCTAGCCATATGCCGTTTACAGGTCACAAGTTGATTTGACCTAATCCTACCGCAAATACTGTTTATGAATAAAGCGGGTATTACTGACTGATGAGATGATATAGTTTGTTTGTTTTTCGTATGAGAAAAATTATACTGCCGTAGTGACGCCCGGCATTCGTCGAAAAGAGTGGTTCAGAACACTATAATTGTCTGATTTTCACACCACCTCAGTCTGGCACACAGCCGGTCACCGAATCAACTTGACCTAATCGGCGTACCCGACAGATGAGACAAACTGTAGTTTATGTAAACACTTCGAGGGGGGGGGCTTCCATATGCATTGCTTTCAGTCTCTTATTTAGCGGCCCCCTCTTTCCTATCTTTTTTTTGTGTGCTTGGCCCAAAGTAGATCTATGATCATTGGTCTATCATGCACACTTCTCTCCCTTGACAGTGCTTTTCCTACTCACTTGGTAGTTTTTTCTAAATTACAAGCACTGGCAGTCAACCCTTTCGGTCTAGTTTTTTACTACAATTTCGACTGCAACCCCTTCCCCCTTTTTAGTAGGTTCTCTCTTAGGGTGCATGGAAATTTGGCTCTAGGTGGAGGCATGGAATGTATGCCCCTGCAGAAACCACAGTAAAATGTGGTCTTCTTTGCAGGTAAGCAGAAGTTCCTTCTCTTCCTCCAGTATTGCCGATGGTGTGCTGAAGAGGTTGCCACGACCGAAACAGCTGTCCACACCGGCTCAATATCTGGACCCCCACTTGGGGGACCTAGATTTAAATTTCCATGCACCTAGGGGCTGGAACAGTGGGATATGTGATACGCCCCCTTCGGGGGGGGGGGGGGGGGGGGGGCTTCCATATGCATTGCTTTCAGTCTCTTATTTAGCGGCCCCCTCTTTCCTATTTTTTTTTTTTGTGTGCTTGGACCAAAGTAGATCTATGATCATTGGTCTATCATGCACACTTCTCTCCCTTGACAGTGCTTTTCCTACTCACTTGGTATTTTTTTCTAAATTACAAGCAAGGGCAGTCAACCCTTTCGGTCTAGTTTTTTATGTAAACACTGGATACGAAATATCCATAGGGGTACGCAAATCCACTGCGCCACCGCGTGCGCGCCAGCGCCTATACTAAGCTCAACTACGAAGACACAGGGCAAATAGGTTATGCCCCCTTTTCACACAGTTATCTGTTAGCCTCTTGCAGCATAAAACTATGAACGAAGAACCTTTCTGCCAAAACAAAAAATCCACGCGAAGCACATCACAGGAGAAACATTTTCAGCAATTCTTTAAAAAATTTAGCATTTTTCACAACACTCGAATGCACTAAGTACCCCATGACAAAACTGTCGTCTGCAAGCCTGCTTACAACCGTGCACATGCCCCCATTAGGCTCCCATGAATACACTAGGTCGACTAAAATTACCCAGATTTTGCTATTTTTCACACCACCTGTCATGCCTTTTGTTGCTCAAAACAGGCAAAAATGGGAACTTTCACACTCTGAAAAATTGGCAAAAACAGAGGAAATTTGGCCAATCTAGTATTTTGTCTTGAGGTCACGGTATACATTTAAATTGGGAAGTTCAGGCAGTAAGAGGTCCCGTGTTTTTAAAAATAATTTTTGCCTTGTTTGAAAATTTGCAGTTGGGCTGAATGTGGGAATTTGCTGGAAATTTGTGGTTAGCTGAGAGGAGACATGTTTGGTGCTTTGATTCATACCATCCGGAGCTTATCCAGTGGACATTTGTGGGCCTATGTTGAGTTGCCTTTGGCGTAGTGATTTGAGGGGCACGCTGATTTCAGCTGTGCTTGGGTGTGGGGTTGGTAAGGAACCAGTTTCATAGCCAAGAAATGAGACGGGTCATGTGCTGGTTTTTTTGGTATTTTATGCATGGCAAATGTGCAGCTGGTGGGCGGTAGTGCTTTTTAGGGAATTGAACAATTAGGGGATGACTGGGATTGACTAAGGCTAAGAGACTGGACAGTACGGAAACACCACTGTGGTCCGTGGCCTGTCAGGTGCACCACATGCCATATGTGACATAGACCGGAAACTGGTTTAGTGTAACCAGATCAATGAGTTTGGATGGTTGCAGTTGGAAAAGTAAAAAAATCATGAAAAATTTGAAATTTTGCCAAAAAATCGCTGTGCATGCAGTTTTATAGGCGTTTTGGCATGTTTTGCATGGCAACACCCTGTTTACCTGCACTGTGAGCTAGGTATAGTGTGTTTGCTCATTTATTTTTTGTCTTACAGGTAGTCATGAGTCTTTCCTTCGACCATGAGCTGTGACCTTTGACCTTGACCTTGAAAGGGGTGGGGTTTGGGGTGTTCAGTTTTGATAAATGCGTAAAAAAAAATTCACCCTTTCAGTTTTTGAAGTTGTGTGGGGTGGGTGTAGGGTGGGGTGGGCAGGGGTTTGGGTTGGAGGCCGGGAGGGGGGGGGGGAGGGGAGGGGGGGGGGGTTGGGGGCTTAAGGTCAAAGGTTAAGATAAAAACTACAATGAAACAGTGTTAGCATGTGCATTTCATCAGACAGCTGACCTCAGAGTGAAATAAGCGGCCAAAATAATGTGACCTGCAGAAGTGTTATTTTGCATGGTACTGCTACACTGGTTGCATCTGAGGTGTCATTCTGCTGTAATTGTCATGAGGGATGTCTCTGGTGTCTATTCTAAGCCAAACACAAGCACTTGTACACTGAGTAAAGCTCATTTGAGTGCATTGTTATGGGACCAGCAGTTGCAGGCACCAGTACAGGGTTTTACAGGAGTGTTGACAAGTTTGGCACACACATGCCTACTACATCTGCAAGATGAGCTGAGGTGTTTTGAGACTCTGACAAGTGTGTTTTATATAAAAATGAACTGTACATAACCATTTTTCTATGCTACCTCCTAAATCAGCAGTCCAGACACTAATTAGTGTATGCGGCGTGTCCCGCATAGCATAGTTTTGGTTGTTTTGTGTAGTCTTTTTCCTGTGGGATAGCTCAATAGACTTAATGTTTAAATTGCAGAGCTGTTTCATGACCCCTTTTGCCTAGGGAAAGATTGCCAGCAGCACATAGGGCATGGCAGCTGGTTACAGGCCTCTTCCAGCATGTTGTCACCAGACAACAGGGTCAATGAGGATGCCTGGGTGTTGTCTTTTGGGCTGCCCTAAGATACACAAGGAAATGGCCTTGGGTCTGAAAGCTCATTTTTCATCAGTGTCAGTGTCATGGTAACTGTTTTAAGTTGTCCAGCCCACCAGAAGTCAGTTTGACTGTATTGCATGCGTGTGTAAACTTGGAAAAACAGAAAAAGTAGGGGGGTAGGCAATGGAAAAATATGAAAAAAACCACTTTCATGTGCCTGTGTCTCAAATGCAACATTTCTGAAGATCAGATATATTACTTGATGTACATGCCAATTTTGGAGGCATTCTGACCATATCTAGGCTGTTTTTCATGGCATCAGATATGCATGATCCAACACGTCAGCAGCGTTGTGAACGCCACATCAAGGCACTTCACATAATGGGCCATAACTTAAAGATGCAGCAACGTTCAAGGGTGTCACTTTGGATTTGACTTAGCTATTGTCTAAGGGTTGCACTGATAGCAGATTGAATGGTGTTCAGGTGGGACAAGTGTCTCTGACAGGTCACGGTATACATTTAAATTGGGAAGTTCAGGCAGTAAGAGGTCCCGTGTTTTTAAAAATAATTTTTGCCTTGTTTGAAAATTTGCAGTTGGGCTGAATGTGGGAATTTGCTGGAAATTTGTGGTTAGCTGAGAGGAGACATGTTTGGTGCTTTGATTCATACCATCCTGAGCTTATCCAGTGGACATTTGTGGGCCTATGTTGAGTTGCCTTTGGCGTAGTGATTTGAGGGGCACGCTGATTTCAGCTGTGCTTGGGTGTGGGGTTGGTAAGGAACCAGTTTCATAGCCAAGAAATGAGACGGGTCATGTGCTGGTTTTTTTGGTATTTTATGCATGGCAAATGTGCAGCTGGTGGGCGGTAGTGCTTTTTAGGGAATTGAACAATTAGGGGATGACTGGGATTGACTAAGGCTAAGAGACTGGACAGTACGGAAACACCACTGTGGTCCGTGGCCTTGAGCTTCAAGTTAGTATGGGCGCTGGCGCGCACGCGGTGGCGCAGTGGATTGCATTAGTCAAAGCTACTATCATCGGACCCCTATGGAAATATCATGCGATTGTTAATGAGAAGATTTTGTTAAAAGATTCAATTGTTTGAAGATTAATCCCAAGTAAATAATTCGTGAAAATTAATCCCAAAAAATTGATTTTTTATAAATATTTAATAATCTGACTCAAAAAGTTCTAGTCGGAGGTACAATGCTGGTTAACAAACTCATCCAATATCTCCCGTTTATCTAGCTATATGCAAAATATCTAGTAAAATTAGAACAAGATGGCATGAACCATAACCTACAAAGTCCTTCGTTTATTAGAGCCGCCTGTCCTCGCCGCTGTCAATGGTCTCAGTCTACCTTTTGTCTTTATATGACCTGATTCTGATGTTGAAGTATCGGCTTCTATTGAAAAGGTCTCGAAGATCTGCCAATTTGAGTTCTATAAGGGGCGCAGGACATACGCGTCATTGATTTGTCAAACGTCATTTGTCATGACGTAAGTTTTAGTTTTTATGAAATTTTATATGTTACTGACCTGATATGAGTCAGTTTTTCTTTGGCTTTATAGGCTTGAGAAAATGGTGACAAAACTAGAAATCCACGGTACAATTTAAGTCTTGCTATAATTTGTGTGAAAGCAGGTTGACGGCACGGTCAGCCTGCTTTCCAACAAATTATAGCAAGACTGAGTTTACCTAGCTATATGATATACTAAGTAAACGGGTCACCTGCATGCTCTTCTGAAAACGCGTCGATGTGTGTGTGTTAGTGCGTGCGTGCGCGCGCGCTCCAAATATCTCCAAAAGTCATAGATCCTCATGCGCCTGGAGGGCGCTTGAGGATCTATTCCTCCTGGAGATGCGCGCATGTTTGTGAGAGAGAGAGAGAGAGCCGCGAGAGATGATGATGATGATGAATCCTTTTTTATTCAGGATAAAGCCATTAGGCAACTCAATGCCTGTCTTACAAGCTGTCCTGTAAACAAAAGAGAACACAACAGGAAAAGAAACATAGCATGCAAATAATAATAATAATAATAATAATAATAATAATAATAATAAGATGAGGAAGCAAAACTAGGGGGGGGGGGGGGGGGAAACACAATAGGGGAATCATCGAAAGGAGGAAAAAAAATGACAATGGAGAATTTGTAACTGCCTCCGATGCAAAAAGCAAGAGAACGAAACGCGTGCACAGCATTAATATTATACTCATTTAAGACAGTGTCATAGAATCAGCAGCATCAATAGCGTATAGAGACACCAACAAGACAATAGATGAGCAGGTAGCAAATTTAAGGAGAAAGAGAAAAATAATTGACGTTTACGTGTTATCAGCAGTATTATTCTTATATGGCAAACTGTGAAGTCACGCTGATTGGAAGTGAGTGTGCAATGCGCGTTTAAAATGGGTTTTATCAGAAAATGATTTAATGTTTAATGGTAATGAGTTCCAGACAGAGCTACCAGAAAATAGAAGGCTTGACTTGTAGAGATCTATCCGTGGGCGGGGTAAGTGAAGCAAGTCATTCCTCGTATGTAGTTGATGCCGAGGGCTGAAGTTAAATATCATGCGCAGATATTCCGGGGCTTGATAATGAAATATTTTGTGCATGAGGACGCATTTGTTAAATTTGAGTTGTTCCTTCAGTGTAAGCAGGCCAAGGGATTTTATTTTATCGTCCGTGGAAGTAGGGTTAGGAATAATTAACTTAATTGAACGACGATACAGCGAGTTTAGTTTTTTAAAATGAAGTTCACTGCATTCGTCCCACAACGAGGATGCATAGTCACAGTGGCTTTTAATGTGTGCGTGAAAGAACAATGTACAGCACTTTGTACTAAGAATATGTCTAAGTTTAGATAGCAGAAATACATTCCTGGACAAGGTTTTGCACAAACTGTCGATATGCGGCGACCAATTCAGCTGGTCGTCAATTACAACTCCCAGTAGGCGGTACCTGGATACTTGTTGGATAGGCTTATTGCCAAGTGACAGTTTCAGAGGGGCAGGATGTAGCTGGCGCTTTTGTCGGGTTGTTATCAACATGCTTTTGGTTTTAGAAGTACTGATTAGCATGCGATTTTGCGTACACCAATCTGACACTTCATCGAGACTTTGCTGGAGGATACAATTTAGCATCGTTTCACGTTTGTCAGATGTATGCAGCGTTGAATCGTCAGCAAAGAGTTCGCATTTAACCTCAGGATTTGAGATGGAAAGAGAGAGAGAATGACGTCATTCAGTTGTCAGTGTCTGCATTGACGGAGTTACCTCTTTTACGTCACCGCTACTGTCTGGCTTTCTCTAGAAGTAATGTTTGTTTTTTCAGTGTTTTAATTCTTTGCGAACAGAATTAATTTTTACCGAAGTTAAAAGGATACAAAGCTGGCTAACGAACTCATCCAATGCGGAGTCTTTCTCCAAACTAGCTATATGCAAAAGTTTAAGTAAATATGACAAAACGGACTCTAATCTGGGTCAACCGACTTCCTATAAACGGTTGTTTATATCTTCAATGAGACATTCAATTACAGTATGCTCGGAGGCTCTCGGCTTAGCCACTCACTTAAGAAAGTATTTCAATCCGCCAAGTTTCAAGCTTGTGTATACAGAAATATCTGAGATTTTCTTGTTTACATACATACGCACACACATACATACATACATACGCACATACGGCGCTTTGCGCCAAACTGATGTACGTTCAGCAGCGAGGTTAGCGTAACTATGACGTAATTTTTATCTTGTTAGAGGTTTAGCCTGCCCGCTTTTGACGTCATGGGCATGCTATTACTCAAGATTCGCCCCACCGGGACCCGTCCTAAAAAGTCACTTCTATAAATAGAAGGGACTTAAAAATTACGGACTCCAGTGTGGATCAGCCGGTTATTGTGAAACGGTCATTTTCTCGCCAATGTGCATCTTAAATTTAAAAAAAAAGAAAAAGAAATACCTCGAGATTATTCTTGAGAGGGACAATGTCATACAATTTGAAGCTTGTCCGTCCTCAACGTGGGTTCTATACTAGTTGCTGTCACACACACACACACACACAAAACAACACACACGGCGCTTTGGCGCCAAAAAGACGTGCTCTAGCAAGGTTTGAGCAGCTAGACTCAGACGTGACGTCAATTTTATCTTGTTACTTCTTTGGCAGACTAAATGTTTGCCCCGCACGCAAAAACGTCATGTGCACGCTCCGGAATGCGCTCCGACCGGCCCCATTTCGGTCTACCGTATTTTCAATACGGTAGACAGAAATGACACTGACCAGAGACATATGCAACATTATGTATGTCTCTGCAGAGACTAAGTGCTAAAGGTCTGACGAAAAAGAAATAGTCCAATACCAGTTTCTTTCCACACCACACCTGGTTTAAATTGGCATCTTGAAGGGATCTGTCAGCTGTTTCGATTAGCACATCCACAGGCACATTCTACATCAAAAGTTTATGTATGGATCACTTTTCCACACTACCGTAAACTTTACTTTGAAACGTGTATATAAACAAATTTGCTTAAAGCATACGGATTTTAAGAAGCCACAGCCATCTGTGAAGAAGTGTTTATTTCACTTAGCACTCTGGTAACACAGTGCCATTCAAGTTGCTGGTCTTTAACCCTTTTCATCCCAATACACTATCGCTTAAAATAAATTTGACTATGACATGTTGAGGCGCCAAGCTGTTTTGGCATAACCCTTGAACTAAAATGTTTGATCCATATTTTAATCTGTAATGTAGCCTTTATAGGACAATAAGCATTTTTTTTTAAAAAATCGGCCTCAGGATGTAATCCGGGTTAAATAATGTATGACAAGCCATACAGATTCTCACTCGCACTTCATCAGTAATCACCTCTCTTTCTCTCCCTCTCAGAGACACACACAAACACTTGTGTGGATTTAATGTTTTTTATTTCATTGTATATTAATTAAACAAACCAGGAGCATGGCACCGGAACACTGATCCCTAAACCTCATTTCTTTCATGCATGCATGTACACACACCAGCAATGGGACATTAAATTCATGTAATTGTTTTAAAAAGATTACACACATTTGTCAAACAGATCCCCCCTCCCCCCCCCCCTCCCCCACCCCTGACCCTTGATCTTTGCAAGTGTTTGACTAAATTATTATGCAGAGAAAGGTCTCATCATCACTGTGCAAAATTTGATTGAAAAGTTTGAAAAAGCACTGATAGAAAACTTGTTCCAATTTTTGCTGACCTCTTGTGACCATTGACCTTTCCAAGGGCCATCCAAATTAGTATGCATAGAAAGGGGTATTACCATCAGGTATCTCAATACTATGTTTGAGTCTGCAGTTGAAAACAGTTTTTGTGAAAAAAAACAACAATTTTTGTCCAAATATGGCCAATTTTTACCTATTTCAGGACCCGTGACCTTAACCTTTGAGAGAGGTCACTGAAATTGGTGGTATGTTTACAAAAGCCTTGTCACAAAGTATCCTTGGGCCAAGTTTGAAGACTGTGGCTTGAATAGTCCTGGACAAAATGGAAATGCTAAAGTTTACCACAGCCACCAGACATATGGCTCGGGCATTACATGGGCTCACTTCTGCTATCACACTTGAGCCAAACCATTGTGGTTAATGAGCATTGCATTTTAAAGGCGGATATAACAACAAAATCCTCTGGCATTTTGGTTCATCCAAGTTAAGTTTACTATTCAACTTTCGAGCAAAAACTATCACAACCTTGCATTTTTCAGAAAATTGAGTACTCCCTCTGAAAAGAACTGTACAATATATATAAGTGTACATGACAAAAACATCTAAAGTAAATTGCATGAGAATTGTTCAGGAATGTTAAATAATAAGCAAAATGTAGACCAGTGGAAAATGCATAGAAATAAAGGAAATAAGAAACAACATTGAAAAAATTCACTGTAAGTTGATATTATCATCACATATAATTGCACTAGTAATCCCTCTTTTATGATGCACTTTTAAACACGTGCAATTGATCTGACCAGCTATCCTGCACCAGATGGATTGACAGTTGTGATATATTGTCATTAAAGCTGAAGTGGTCACTACAGTATCCTCTTTCGGACACAGTACTCCATGTACAATGTCCAGTGTTGAAGTATACCCCATGCAGACTGTCCAGTTTCAAACTATCCAAGACTTTTGGAAGTCTTGTACGGGGAGTCACATGGATAGGCCAATGATCGTGACATCCACTGCAGTACTAAAATGAATCTCATTCTGCAGGAAAAAAGATCAACAATGTATGAATGGGAAGATTATTGAAGAGTTAAATTAGCACAATTTCTTAGACTACCACACCTTTACAGAGTAAGACTAGAAATGGATGTCGAGCTTTATGACGCATTGAGAGACTTCCTCATAGGAAGCATGACTTGAAAAGTCTTGGACAGTTTAACACTGGACAGTGTACAGTTCAACACGATAGTGTACATGGGGTACAGTTCAACACAAGATAGTGTACCTGGGGTACAGTGTCCTAATAACTATACTGTAGTGACCACTTCAGCATCATTAAAGGATTGAGGTAAACCCCTACATTTTCAGATAAATATATCCTTGCATGCACGCGTTTATGTACTAAATTTCAAAATGTGAGACTACAACCCATGCATTAATCTCTTTAGCCCTTACACACTTAAACAAAATTTGAATTGGCAAACTTAGCTCAATGGGTGTGCTAGAATAGCTGATCTCTCAGAGACAAACGAGCTGGCACCACCCTTGAACTATCATAGTCAATCTGTCTCCTGCAATGTAATGTAGTTTTCAAATGGACAACTAAAAAGAATTGTGATTTTCGACCTCAGGGCTCACTGTACATTAAACATCTCCATATTCATTGTCATCATTGATATTTTTCACTTTGTAGCAATTTCTTGCATGAATGTACTTATAATTACATGTGAAAAATGTAGCAACTCTGAAAATGTTCAGACCCCACCCCACCCCACCCCACCCCACCCCATGATAATTCAAGAGTGGTGCCAATTAAAACATGAAGCTGGCGCTCTAGGCACAAATCTATTCTGAACAATCATGACTGATCCATATTTTGTTGTGGTACGTCATGGTTAAATCAAACATCTTCAATCTCCTCATCTGGGTCATCATTCATATCATCAGTCTGTAGCAGTTTCTTGTACTGTAGCAAGGTGGTGCTCTCCCTGCTTCGATGCCTGATGCGGATGACGACAATCATCATTACCATGACTGCCACGGCGAGGACCAGCACAAGGACTCCAAAGATAAACACAAGATCTGCACACATACACACACAAATCTTGATTTGTTACGGTACATTTGTCACAATGAAAACTAAAGCAAACCTGATTTGTGTCAATTGATTTGTTGCAATGAAAACTAAAGCAAACCTGTAAAGTGTATGTGTGTGTTCTGTTTGCATATGTGTGAGTACATGAATGTGTGTATGTGCGTGTGTGTGCATTAGTGTCCTCTAAACAAAACCGCTGAAAAATGGTGGTTGAATCATGAGAACAACAAAGTCTATTACTATAAGTATGCAATGCCTATTGAAGAAGTCGACGCCTAGTGTCGCAGGGTGACATGTATTTGAACAAATATTTTCCAAGTGTCTATTTTAAGACAGCATGTCGAGAGCTCTTATGTAACCTGTTAACAAATGAAGCACACAAGCTTGTTACGTGTTGGGTCATGGTCACAGTATGATATCACACCAGACGGCACACGTGTAAGGTTCTTTTAAAGAAACTTCATTCAGTTGTACCCCATCACACGTGGCTTAAGGTTGTAGACAATACTGGAGTAACAGTTCCAACAATACTTTATTTCAGCGATGCGATCTCCACACAATGTATTCCCAAATGCACCAACACTGATACAATGTCTCTTCTGCAAATGTCAACACTGGCGACAAAATGCGTTTCTCTTACAACGTACACCACCGTTACGCTGCGTCTCTCACAATGTACACCCTATACGGGCCACGTACCTACGATAAACTGTGTGTCCCTACAACTGACAATGCATGACAATGTACACACGTGCTTCCTAGCACCATCTTTTATAGTAAAACAACTTTCCAGAAAAATCCACTGAATTCACACAACGCAACCAATCAGAACAGAACACGTAATTGAAACTCATAAATATTAAATAAAAAGAACTTTCTATAATAAACTAAAATAGTCTACAAAAATTTGACTGCTAATTTCAGCCCCAAATCGCAATGTGTAATGACGTCACACAAGAGTATAGCAGACCGTTCACGACCTTTCATAAAACACACCGACTGGCTGCTAAATTCACGCGCACAGAAAACTATGACTAAAAATAGAGCGGCTCTACACTTTGATGTCACACATACAAGGTCACTAGACAGCGCGACCTTGCTCGAACGTTCTGGTTTATTCTCCGTGAATCTACGCATAACAAAAATCGACCGCTATTCTCCGTGCGACTTTGCTAGAAGCTTCCGGACTAAACTTAGCGTATCATAACAAAGCCAATTCCACTATCTGCGCGAACGATAAAGAATCTTACTGAAAAATTAATTTTTCTCTAAAATGTATTTTTTAGAAAAATACTTACCGATGTCATTACTACAATGGAACAACCTATAGCTAGCATAATTTTAGCCCCAAAACTTACGATGTGTACCTTTAGGGCCAGGGGAGGCCACCAGGGGTGCCGTGATCTGGTACCCGGGTAGCCTCCCTTCCCACCCGTTACGGGTAACAGCTCGAGCAGCCAAGCCACACCAGTTCTTTCGTTTAGCTGGCGAGCGGCGAGCGGCAAGCGGGGCAGGCGGGAGGGCCATCCGAGTAATGACATCGGTAAGTATTTTTCGAAAAAATACATTTTAGAGAAAAATTAATTTGTTTCGTCAAAAACATTACCGATGTCATTACTACAATGGAGAATCGCGAAGAGGAGGAGGGTGCCGCATAACCCAGTGCCTGACTGAGCCAGCCAGCCCCGTCCTCCCCGGCGCCATCTCCCGATAATTTTAGCTAAAGGGTTACCAACGGCACCGAAGGTGCCGGGAGGGAGTGTTGCGCCGCCGCGATGTCCCCCACCAGGGCCAGGTTGACTCGCTGGCCAACCAGGTGACGGAGGTAGAACGGGTGAAGGTCAACTTGGTCCGCCAGCCTACGGCAGCCAGAGTGTCTCGGACAGCGCAGTAGCGGTCAAACGTGACGCTAGCAGCCATGGCTCTGACCTCGTGGGCCCGGAAGAGTAGCCGCTTGGCAGCGTCAGGGCAGAGGTCCTGGTAGGCGGAGTGCATCACCCATCTAGCCAGGAAGATCGTCTGGGCTGAGATGTCTTGTCTACCTGGGGACAGAGAAAACAAAAAGAGGTGGGTGCGTCCCTAGCGGAGCGGCTTGGTACGGCGTAGGTACACGCGTAAGGCTCTCACCGAGTCCTGTTGTCTGACTTCCTCGTAGGAGTCGATCGGCGTAAGCGATCGCACAGTGATCACCTGTGGGGCCGACAGCGGGGACTGGTTCAGGGCCAAGAAGGCCGGGTCTGTTAGTAGCTGCACGGGGTCATCCGACCTGCACTACAGGCAGGCGGGGGCGCGGGCAGCTCACTCATTCTGGAGGCTGTGGCTACGGCGAGCAGAAGCAAGTCTTTGTGTAGCGTCGGCCACGCTTGCTAGGGGAAGCGGCTCGAAACGCTAGCATTCATCCAGAAGAGTATCCAGGGTAAATCCCAGCGCGGGATCAGGGAGTGGAGGGCAGGTCGCTGTGTGCCAAAGAGGGCCATAAGGTCAGCGAGGACGGTACACTGTTGGGTTCCGCTCGGCCCGGGTGCCGGTAAGCGTCGGCAATCATAGTGAGGTAGCCCCTGAGGTGATCGGTGCCAAGTGCTGTTCGGCGAAAACCAGGAAGAACTCAGCCAGCGGTGTGGAAGTCAGATCGGTAGTGGCGAGGCGACGGAGGTCGCACCAAGCACCCAGTACTCTCCACCTTCCCTCGTAGACACGCAGGGTCGAGGGTCCACGGCATGAAGCGATAGCTGTCACTGCCTCACTCGCGAAACTCCAGTGGCGAGGGCTTGCCATCCCATCTCCAAGCGTGTAGCAGGAGTCTCCCAGAGCATGGAAGTAGAGCGCCTGGCGCGGTAGCTAGAGCATCGTGCGAGGAGCGGGAAGCCGGAGTGAGGGGCCCGTGGCCTGGTTCAGGAGGTCGGTGGCGCAGGATCTGGACCAGCAGAATGGCACCCCCAGCAACAGGATTGCGTAGCATCCCAGCGCTAGAGAAACACCTTGGGGACAAGGACTGAGGGAGTAAGCGGGAGCGCAGGGGCCGTCCCAGGGAAGGGGGAGCGCAACGGCCGCCCAGGCTAGGGGTTCCGGGACAGGTGAGACGAGGAGGGGGGAGCTGAAGGTACCACCCTGTCGCGAAGAACGAAGAGGGGGGGGGGGGGGGGGTCTCCCACATGGCGCAGAACATCCGGGCGACGTCTGGGCGAAGCGCCTCTTCCTCTTCTTCTCACTTGGCGCGGAGACGCTGACCGTGCCAGGAGGGGGAGCCCGCAAGGACAAGCAGGTGGCCGTGAAGTATCTCGCTCGGGGAGAGACGCGGCAATCCTTGCACCAACGGAGGCGCTGGTAAGAAGAAGGCAGAGGAAGGGGAGCAGGTCCCGTCCTGCTTCTGAACGTAGGACACAGTGGATTCGTCGGAATGACGATCAGGTCCTGATGTCCGAGAGCCGGTTTCCAAGGGAGGGGAGCTGCCGTATCGCCTGTAACTCCAACCAGTTGAAGGCATGACCGCAAGGACCGGTGGACAGCTGCCGGAAGCCGTGGCACGTCAGCAGCAGGTGTGCACCCAAGCCAGAACGGCTGGCGTCGACGCAAGGGACAACTGGGGGGGGGGGGGGGGGGGGGGAGGAGGCGAAGGAGAGGAACTCCAGGCGCAAGCCAGGCAGGGACCGCCTAGCGGCGGGGGAGTGGAGCGAGCAAGGGAGGAGCCGGAAAGGGAGCCTCGATGTCTCCGGTCGAGGGCGCCAGCGAAGGAGATCCACCACGGTGCTCACTAGGCCAGAGAACTGCAACCAGGGTCAGGCGGAGACTGTCTCCTGCTGTGCACGAAGACGTGCCAGGTTCGCCAACTTCCAGATCCTCAGTTCCGGGAGTCACACCTGACGAGATCCGTCAGGAACTCCAACCACGGCGTGCGAAGCGGAGGGACAGAGCGAGATCCGAGTTGCCTAAGACTACGAAGCCGTGGGTGTCGAGGAGGCCAGAAGGCGTCTCGTCGCTGTTCCCGGGAGGGTGCCGACCGGAGGCGCCGGAGCAGATCGTTGACGTAGTTCGAGGAGGGCTCGATGAAGTCTACCCGGCCGCGGCGAAGACGCCGACCAAGGGACAGGCGAAAACCCAGCGGAGGCGGCGGGCGACGGCGGAACGGTAAGGTTGAGGTCGGACGCCGCCTGAGGCCGTGCAAGGCCAGGAGGGGGCAGGGGCGGGGTCGGGGGGCGGGCGGGTGCGGCGGGCGGCGGAGACGCGCGGGGGAGGGCAGCGACGCCAGAAGGGCGGGTGTTGGGCGGGTCCGGCGATCTGCAGGGCGCGACCCAGGACCTCGCGGGTGGCTGGAAGCGGGAGGAGGTGAGGCGGGCCGACTAAGAATCTCAACGCGTCCTTCACCGACTGCCAGGGACGAAGAGGAGGGGATGCCGAGCGGAGCCTGTCGCAGCTGTCTCCGCAGGTCCAGCGGGAGGTAGGGGCGGACGACGAGCACAGCAGGGCATGGCATCGGAGCATCGAAGGCCTAAGCGTTGACACGCCGCTTGGAAGGCAGGACTTCTTCCCCACAGCCAGAGCGAGGAGGGGCCCTAACAGCGGCGAGAAGGAGAAGAGCCAGCTCCAGGTAGACAAGCGCTTGCTTGGGAAAGTCGAGGGGTCCAGCACAGGCAAGAGCGCCGCGGAGGGGAACGCCGTCCGAATCCGACAGGGAGGAAGCAACGGCGCGAGGCGCGAAGTCCACCAGTTGCTGCTGAGCGGCAGGATCCACTGCGGAGAGGGCAGAAGCAAGGCCAGTGCATGTCCGGCATCCAGCTGCGCTGAAAGGCGATGTCCAATCCACCGGCCGGCGAAAGACGGTGATGAAGAACCCGCGTCGGAGCCTGAATCCTGCTGCAGGGGCGGAGACGGTGACACGAACCCTTGAACGTCAGGGCGTGGCAGGGACGAAACCTCTAGGGGGGAGAGCAACGTCCAAGCGGGCGATGGGGAAGGTGTCCGGGCTCGAGGAAGACGCGAGACAGTAGAGGCGTGGCGCGTCGAGCGAGGGAAGGGTCTCCGTCCTGGGCGTCCTGGACGCAGGGTCAAGGGCGTAGAAGAGAGCGTGCGGAGGTTGAACGGAAGGAGGGAGCCGAGTCGGAATCCGCCGAAGGCTGCTATCCACATCGACGGGCGAAGCAGGAGGCCGACGCACCAGGAGCTGGAGAGGCGGAAGCCGGCGTCAGACGGGGCGAGACCCGGGCGAGCGGCAGAGAAGGCGCGGGCGGCTAGACCGACAAGTGGAGCGTCCGTACGAAGGAGGGCGGAGCACGTGTCCGACAGCGCGAAGGGGAGGGGAGCGGGGAGGGTGGGGAAAGGGTGCCGGGGAAGGAGAAGGGGAAAGACGAGGCCAGAGGGCGAGCAGCACGGACGACCCAGGAGGACATCAACCGGAGGGGGCGGTGACTTGTAAGAAGAACCAGCGATGTCCGAGGGGAAGACCGATGAGGAGGGCAAGACGTCCGCGAAGCTGAAGCGGCGAGCGAAGGGGAGGCGAGAACCGAAGACGCCGGGCTGCGGGTCCGGTGTAGGACGCCGAAGTCCGAGGGGGCGTACGCAGGCGAGGGGCGAGGAGCTGAGTCCAGGCGGTCGCGAACCCATAGTTGCATGTCGAGGGTCGAACGCAGAAGCCGAGGCTTTTCTTGTCTCTTATCTATCTTCTTCCGGCGTCGGAGAGAAGAGGCGTTCAGTTCTGCTGGAGGACTTGTGAGGCTTGGGTTCCGCAAGGCGGGGCGAGCGGACTCGCTGCGGACCTGGCTCGAGCTAGCTGGTGCGCAAGGGGGGATCAAGGCGTCCCCCAATGTAGAGTGTAGGGGTTTGTTTTCCGCAGAGCGGGGCAAGCGGACTCGCTGCGGACCTGGCTCGAGCGAGGTGGTGCGCAAGGGGGTATCAAGGCGTCCCCCAATGTAGAGTGTTGGGGTTTGTTTTCCGCAGAGCGGGCGAGCAGACTCGCTGCGGACCTGACTCGAGAGAGTGGGTGCGCAAGGGGGGAGCCTTGTATGCCGTCCCCCACCGGCAGCGAAGTGTGTTCCTGCTGAATCCAGGGCCGAAGCATGCTTGCGGAGGCGGGCGGACTGTCATGCCGTAGGCTCCGCAGCTGGGTGTCCCAAGGTCCTCTACCCAGAGCGCAGACATCACGGGAGGGTCCCGAAGCGTAGCCAGTGCCGGGGAGGTAGATTGCATGCTTGTAACTCGGCCACTGCAAGTCGCCACATGGTGTGCAGATGCGGGCTTGAGCACTGCAACATAGAGTGAAACAACGAAGCGACTGGTCCTAGTAGAAGGCCACGTTCCCCGAAACTAGATAGTTAGTTATCTGGGTTTAACGCCGAGCAGCGGTCCCTGAAAAAAACGCGCACACTTCCACCCCTCCCCACTATCCTGTTCTGAGCAATATCGCTTTCCTAAAAACAAGCAACGATATAGCAAAGGATGCCGGCACACGCTGCCAGAGGCGCGGCGCTGGCAAACATCGAGACCTTACCTGGACATCTCGCAAGGGACAGGGGAAGGTAGCACCTGTAGTTGAAGAAGAAGAAGAAGAAGCGCCCACGCGGCAGAGGCCCAGAAGCATCCAGGAAGAGGAAGGCTGGGTCTGCGACGAAGGTCCCGGCCGTCCAACCGGCGAACTTGACCGGCGAAGCCGACGTAATCTCTCAAGCCAGAACTGGTGCAGGACAGCGCTCCCACGAGGGACGAAGACCGGCCCCACGGCCCAGGGACCTATCTTCCGGCAGCGACGCAAGAAGCACCCGTGACACTCACTTCTAAAGTCACAGAAGGCAACGCGCAGGCCGGGAACGAAGCCACGCTAACGAAGTCCAAGGGCTCCAAGAACCAACACAGCCGTAGGTAGCACAGTAGAGGTCTAAGAACACGACCCTACGCTACAACACGGACAGAAGGTCCACCGACGAAAGTCCAAGTACTCTGAACCATACACAGCCATCGGCACACACAAGGCCAGAAGTTCCAAGGCAAGGTGAAGCACCGGCCGGGAACGAAGTTCACTGTTGAAAGTCCAACTCTCTTGAACCATACACAGCCGTGGGTACACACAAGGCCAGAAAGCTCCCAGGCAAGGTGAAAGCACAGGCCGGGAACGAAGCTCACTGTCGAAAGTCCAAGTACTCTTGAACCATACACAGCCGTCGGTACACACAAGACCAGAAAGTTCCAAGGCAAGGCGAAAGCACAGGCCGGGAACGAATTCCACTGACGAAGATACAAGTTCAGCTTGAACCATACACAGCCATCGGTACACACAAGGCCAGAAAAGTCCCAAGGCAAGGCGAAAGCACAGGCCGGGAACGAATTCCACTGACGAAGATACAAGTTCAGCTTGAACCATACACAGCCGTCGGTACACACAAGACCAGAAAAGTTCCAAGGCAAGGCGAAAGCACAGGCCGGGAACGAATTCCACTGACGAAGATACAAGTTCAGCTTGAACCATACACAGCCGTCGGTACACACAAGGCCAGAAAAGTCCCAAGGCAAGGCGAAAGCACAGGCCGGGAACGAATTCCATTGACGAAGATACAAGTTCAGCTTGAACCATACACAGCCGTCGGTACACACAAGACCAGAAAAGTCCCAAGGCAAGGCGAAAGCACAGGCCGGGAACGAATTCCACTGACGAAGATACAAGTTCAGCTTGAACCATACACAGCCGTCGGTACACACAAGACCAGAAAAGTCCCAAGGCAAGGCGAAAGCACAGGCCGGGAACGAATTCC
This sequence comes from Semisulcospira habei, assembly GCA_036245525.1. Classification (NCBI taxonomy): domain Eukaryota; kingdom Metazoa; phylum Mollusca; class Gastropoda; family Semisulcospiridae; genus Semisulcospira; species Semisulcospira habei. The sequence goes on from BTPG01000002.1 coordinate 302,155,248, forward strand.
ACTGACGAAGATACAAGTTCAGCTTGAACCATACACAGCCGTCGGTACACACAAGACCAGAAAAGTTCCAAGGCAAGGCGAAAGCACAGGCCGGGAACGAATTCCACTGACGAAGATACAAGTTCAGCTTGAACCATACACAGCCGTCGGTACACACAAGGCCAGAAAAGTCCCAAGGCAAGGCGAAAGCACAGGCCGGGAACGAATTCCATTGACGAAGATACAAGTTCAGCTTGAACCATACACAGCCGTCGGTACACACAAGACCAGAAAAGTTCCAAGGCAAGGCGAAAGCACAGGCCGGGAACGAATTCCACTGACGAAGATACAAGTTCAGCTTGAACCATACACAGCCGTCGGTACACACAAGGCCAGAAAAGTCCCAAGGCAAGGCGAAAGCACAGGCCGGGAACGAATTCCATTGACGAAGATACAAGTTCAGCTTGAACCATACACAGCTGTCGGTACACACAAGACCAGAAAAGTTCCAAAGCAAGGCGAAAGCACAGGCCGGGAACGAATTCCACTGACGAAGATACAAGTTCAGCTTGAACCATACACAGCCGTCGGTACACACAAGGCCAGAAAAGTCACAAGGCAAGGCGAAAGCACAGGCCGGGAACGAATTCCATTGATGAAGATATTCAAGTACAGCTGAACCATACACAGCCGTAGAAGCACAGCAGGGCTAAGCAAACACGTCTATACGCTGCAAGCTAAAGGAAAGAACTGGTTTGGCTTGGCTGCTCGGGCTGTTACCCGTAACGGGTGGGAAGGGAGGCTACCTGGGTACCAGGTCACGGCACCCCTGGTGGCCTCCCCTGGCCCTAAAGGTACACATCGTAAGTTTTGGGGCTAAAATTACGCTAGCTATAGGTTGTTCCATTGTAGTAATGACATCGGTAATGTTTTTGAGGAAACAAGGTACGTGATACGTAACCAAGATAGCTCAAATAAATATCGGATCGTTTCCTACGATTAACACATGCATGCTCTCTCAGAACAACACAACCACAATCATAACAAAGCTCGATGCACAGAAATCTTTTATGTTAGACGTATTGGCATTTTTACGTCATGTAATGTTCTAGACATGAAATTTCGAAGAGATACTTTTGTTGTTTGGTGCAGGATTTTGCGTGGTGTGTGTGTGTGCGTGTGTGTGTGTGTGTATGGGAAAATAGGGGGAGTTGGGTTGGTGGGTGCGGGTTGCGGGGACGGAGATGGCTGAATATGACAAAAGGGAAAGGCACGATGTTCTCTTTCTTCTACACCTGCACAGATGTAGCAAAGCAAAGAAAAATCCTGCTCAGTCAGAAGTATAGTTACCATCTAGTTACATTTGACACGTTTCTCTGCATCTTCGATCCCTTTCAGAAAAAAAATCACTTAGCATTGAATGACTGCATTTGACCGCCATGTTGCATACTATCTGATTACATCATTGTGCCCAAGACAATGACGTGGTGTTGGGAATTTCTACGCAACCTTCCCATGATGCCGGCCTGATTTTGGTTCTGTAAAGTCTGTGTACTTGTTTTTTACGTCACTACGTAACCTTCAAGCTAGGGTGACCGAACATACATTAAGCATCGACTAAAATTACAACATGTTACTACATGTGCGGCACATGTGTTGGGTACTTACAGTAATAGACTTATGTGCGAACTTACTGTGCTTAAAAAAGAGACGAGCACATGCAGCCTCTCTGTCAGGTGCAGGCAGCATGTTGTGCTTCAGAAGTGTTTGGAACTGCTCAAGTGGACACATCACAGGACAACCTGTAAAGAACACTTCCACAAATACACCACAACATTATTTTGCCTGTCCTCTCACAGTGACCTCTAAAAACAGAGAGAGGTATCCGTATATTTCTTCTTTTTTTTTCAGCCAAGAATTTGGCTCAACTAAAACGTAACATATCCTGCCAATTGAAATGTGGAATCTGCCCACATTGTCACAGTTCAAAGCTCATTTAAAGACTTTTCTTTTCTGTCAGGCATTTAACATTTAGCTCACCTTTAGCTAACTGTTGACTGTCTTTTATTCTAATTATCAAGGGAAGCGAATGTAAGGTGTTGGGAAGGGATGGGGTGGGTTAAAGTAGTGTATAAATATGCGTGTGTCTGAGAGAGAGTGTGCTGTTGTGCATGCGCAGTGTGTCCAGTGTTTGCCTGGAGAACAGGGCTAAACAAGAACTATTTATTATTATTATTATTATCCTTAAAACCTTACAGCGGGAGATGAACTGGCCTTAACAGTTCACAGGTAATGCCATATTAGCTTGACACCTTGGAGGATGCCAAGCTAAAGGGGCATTTAATCATGGCCGATCCATCTCCACAGCTGATACTCTGTTCTGATAGTCATCTTCCAATGTTGTAAAAGTCAGTATTAATGATGCATGACTTGTTACTTCATGTAGTTTTCATATTCAATTTCGTGATAATTGGAGAACCAATTTTTAGATCTTCTCATGTTTTCATAGATTCTATGCAACAATATAGTTCTTAAAGTGACCAACTCCAGGCTAATAGTTCACAATATTTCCTCTTAATGGTCTTAGTATGTCTTGCAATAAATCTGGAGAAAACTTAAATCATTAAGTTTGAATGTCATAAAAGGAAAGTCCTTTCCTTTCTTTTGTATACACTTTCCTTTCATTACGCTCAAAAGGCTGAGAAAAGCCTCTGGTATGTGCGCCTACTCACACTGATTGTAACAAGATGGGATGAATCACAACCCACAAAGTCTCTTCTATATGAACGCTTTACTCACTGTCAAGGGTCTCTACCTTTGTCTTTGACCTGATTCTGATGTTGCAATATCTCCTACTGAAAGCCACACAGATCTGCCAATGTGTCAGTGAGCTCTATAAAGCCTAAATGGGCGCAGTGCATATATGTCATTGGTTTGTCAAACGTCATTTGTCATGATGTATTTTTTTTCTTTTTACGTAATTTTATATTTTATGTGATATGAGTTTCACTTTCGCTTCAAGAGAAAGAGAAAGTGGTGAGAAAACTAGCATTTCAAGGTACAATTTCAGTCATGTTATAATTTGTGTGAAATCAGATTGACTTTACCTAGCTACATGATATACTATACTATAAGTACATCTATACTCACAAACCAGATAGGTGAGGCTAGCGCTGGCAGAATTGTACAACAAACCAAGGGTAATTACTCAGCGCTGGACAACAGTTAGATCCCCTAATAGGGCAGGGGATCTAACTGTTGTCCAGCGCTGAGTAATTCCCCTTGGTTTGTTGTATAAGTACATCTGCATGTTCCTCTGAAAGCGAGTTGATGTGTGTGTGTGTATGTGTGCGGGGATGAGCTCCACACATTTCCAACAGGCATAGATTCTCTGGGCGCATGAGGATCTAAGCCTCTTGGAGGTGCACGCACGTTTGTGTGTGTGTGTTTGTGAGTGAGAGAGGGAGAATTACGTCATATTTAGAGTATTCAGAGATGAGAATCCTAAAATGACAAAAAGGAGGAAAGCTTGGTGGATCGACGGAAACGAAGTGAGAGCGAACCAAATGACAACAATCCGCATGGGAACGAGTGGGAATAAGCTGCGAGATCGAAAATCAACAACTCACCCTAGTCATATACACTAAAATTTTCTCACCGGATTTAAACCGATCTAAAAAATGACCCTGGGACCTTCCGAAAGAGCGGATTTCCGCTAAAAGGCAGAAGATTCTCATCTCTGAGTATTCCATCAATGTCTGTGATGAAGCTCTATGCCCATGCATAGAGTTCACACAGGTTTTTTGCATGTTACGGTCTTGCAGCGGTTTGTCTTGTGACAAATATTCCGTGTAGGCACGAGGCCACGTGCAATCATAGGGAAGCGTTTTGCACGGGGGTTTTAGCGAGAGTTCAGGCAAACAGATCTGTAGGGAATTCAGTACGGGGCTATACTGTCAGTGGGGGCAGACGTGTGTGAGATACCCTAGCCCGTATTCCAAGACTCTGAAACCTAAAATTCAGGTATGTTTTATATGTATTAACATCTACTGAGTTAAAGATAGTATGCATTAGTAAGAGTTAATTCGGTTGTGTAGCGTTGATTTGGTTCAGTTATGTGGGTTTGGAATTCGTTGGGTAACCGGTGATTTTCCTATGTAGTTAGTTACCAAGATGGATAACTAAGGAATGTGAGGTGTGTATGCCTAAGTCGTTATGAAGGTAGTACGTGGTTGGTTTAAGTATAGTCTTTTCCAATGTGTGGAATAATGTATGGTGAGAGTGTCAGGTTATAGTCTGTTTAAATGTAGTGACAGAGTTATGGTGTGTTACGAAAGTAGTTCGTGTTATGAAGCACGTGTGTGTGTGAATGAACGTGTGAGAGTTATATGTATCAGCCAGGCTACGTAAGGTACCTCATATTATCCAAGTTGTGTGTGGGTGTTTAGCAAGTGTTGTGATATTAGGACTTTATTGTACAGAGTTCTTGCATGGAGCGGAGTGACGGACGCCGAGACGTCAGTCAGAAGAGGCTACCGCCGAGGGACCTACTGCGAGGTCATTTCATCAGTCAGGGAGTGAGCGACCGGTGCCAAGACACCCGGGTCATCAGGGACTGCGCTACGGAGCAAGTCAGGAGGACGTCCACGTTACGAGAAACAGGACGACTCGGAAGTATGCGACACAAGAACTACATGCCTAGACGTGGAAGGACAGAACGTTGCTGAACAATAACACCAGTGAAACAGGTTGGATTGTGAGAGACCATTACCTAGCCGGGCGTTTACATTGTGTATGTGTAGTTGATGTGTTTGTGGTGAGAAGGGGTGGTGTACATAATCTTTTGAGTGTTTTTGTTGTTCTATTTATATAAAGGGCTACAGAGAAAGAGAGAGATAGTGTTTGTGTTATACCGCGTGAATGCACCCGACTGAGTCAGTGGCAGTGTATGCGTCTGTTGTGCGAGTCTGTACATGCGACTGGGACGAGTCTGCATGCATTACAATGTCTAAGTGGTGACGGAGCTGCTTCTTTTACATCACCGCCACTGTCCGAGTTTCTCCAGAAGTCAAGGTTTTGTACTGTTTATTTTTTTTTTTTTCTGAAAAGAATTCATTTGTACTGAAGAAGCTAAAAGGGTACAAAGCTGGCTAACAAACTCACCCAATGTCTTTCTCCAATCTAGCTATATCCAAAATTTCAAGTGAATATGACAAAAATTATGAACTCTAATGCGGTACAACCGACTTTCTATAAACAGTCTTTTAACCCTTCAATGAGACACCCAATTTGAATATGCTCAGAGGCTCATCTAGGCACCCTTTGAACAAAGCACTTTTTTAAGTTTCAAGCTTGTACGTACACAAACATCGGAGATTCTCGTGTTTACATACATACGCACACACACACACACATGGCGTTTCTTGCCAAAAGTACGTTCTACAGTGAAGTTAGCGAAACTAGACAAGACATCATTTTTATCTGGTTACTTTAGTTGTCAGATTTTCAGACCAGCCTGCCTTTGTCATCACGGGCATTCTTTTGAATTTGCTACACCGCGACCCATCCTAAAAAGTCTCTTCTATAAATAGAAGAGACTTAAGAAGAAGGGTAGAAAAGTTTTAGTGGGGACAAGACAATATTAATAACCTATTGTAACATGAGTTTTAGCAATAACAAGAAAGGCAAAGCCATTATGGCTCACATGTATGACCGATTCATATATGTGTGACCTTTGTGACAAGGGCTGGCTTCTGCAGCAGCAAAATCCATGTTTTCTGAAAATGTAAGCATTTATTTCCTCAAAAACATTACCGATGACACGACTAACTGGAAGTGTCTACTTACTCATGCAATTTTAGCCTAAGAACCCGTTGTGCCCCTGCACAACCCAGGAGGCACTCGGGGAAGCCCCAGAGGGGCCGAGAGTTGTCTCCCGTGCCTGCCCATCCGGTTCCGAGTCATACGATGATTCCTCAGTCAGTCTACTTAGCTCGCACCATTCAGACGTGTTTGCTTAGCCTTCCGTCTTTCCTGCGTGCGACCGGTTTGGAACCCGCACTGGACTTTGCTCGTGACTGTTCTTGGCCCTGCTACTTCTGCTGTGCCGGCTTTGTGCTGCGCTTCCTAGTGAGCTCCTGTTGCGCTGCTGCCTGCGGTCGCTTCTCGTCCCTTCTTCCTGCGCCCCCACCTTCCTTTGCCGACGGTGGTATGGAGGTGCCTTCCCCCATTCCTGCTGCTGCGGAGATGTAAGGTAGCTGTTATGGCCTTCGGCCGGCCTCCGGGCGGGACGCCGGTTCGTTGGAGCCCTTGGCTTCACGTGTTATATCTGATTACCATTTGCGCTGGACTTCATCTTAGCTTGGCCCGGCCCCTGGGGCCAGCGCCCGTGCTCTTCGCTGGCTTCGAGTCTGGCAGGGCGCTTAATGCGTTGTGCTTTGTTCCTTGACAGCTTAGGCTACGCTTCGCTGGTGGGGCCCCTCGCTCCCGCTCCTTCGCACATTAGGGTCGCCATTGTAGGGCCTAACCCATATACGTTAGGTTGCTCGTGTAGCCGTGGCCTCGAATGTTCGCCTTAGCTGGGCGGAGCCACCTGCTCTCGCTTGTACGCTTGCATGTGTATTCTGTGTTGCAGTTGCCAGGTGAGGACCTGCACACTGTGTGGCGATTTCCAGTGGCCAACGGACAACCACAAGGTCTGCCCTCCCTGCTCCGGCTGCACCTCGGACCGAGCCTGTGACATCTGCTCCCCCTGGCCTGAACTGAGGTGGTCGCAGTTATGGAGCTTCAACAGGCGGGACTGGCCGTCCCCTGTGAGTGACCCTCCCATCCAGGCACCCCCCACTGTGCCCGGAGCAGTGACCAAACGGTATTGTGCCGACCCTGCGGAACAGACGCGGCGCCGAACGCGTGCACCCAGCACTGCTCGGAGAACTGAAGTCAATGCACGGACACACAGCGCCCGCCTCACGGAGCCTGGCCCACGGGGACGTGCGTCGCGCCGCCCCTTATCCGCTATCAGTTCTCGCTCGTCTCTCACGCTCGCGGACTCTTCCATATGCCGGCAGGGAGCCCGCCTCACTGAGCCCGGCTCTCAGAGACGAAGTGCCACGCGCCCGAGGACCTTTGGAGCCCTCTCAATCTTCCTACTACTCCCGGCGATCCCGCTCTCCTTTGGACGCTCGTCAGAAGGACCGCCGTGCACATCAGACGACCAGCAGCCCCCCCCCCCCCCCCCCCCCCGTGCCTCCCCTCGGTGCCGCTCAGGCAGGAGCCCTTGTCGTCGGGATCTTGGTCGTTCTTCCTGTCATCGCAGCCGCTCCCCTCGCCGCTCCCGGCGGGGCTCCCCCCGGTGTCGTCGCAGCACCAGTTCGGACTTTCGGCGTGGTTTGTCTTCCTCTAGCGTCCCTCTCCCCTGCCACCCCCCCTCCCAGGATGACGAGGCACCGAGTCTTCTCCCTGAGAACTCTGTCTCCGCGCTGCTTGGCCCCCCTGGATATTCCTCCGACTTCTTGGACCCTTCACCGCTGGCTGCAACCTCTCGTGTGGAAACCTTACTCGCCCTAGATGAGGCGGCCCGCCTCATCTTGGCTGCCCTCCCCGTCGACGCTTGCCCCCCTTCCCCCCACTCAAGCAGAAGGTCTCCGCCTTCGTTGACGCTGGCAAGCAGACCAAGAAGTTTGTCGCTCCCTCAGCCTCCCGGATTTCGCGACATGCGGGACGCCTTCTCCACTCATCTGCTTGCCGCCCCTCGGGAGACCGATTTCTTCTCTGACAGTAGGTGGCCCCCTGACCTTGACATCGCCTTTTGTCAGGGATGGTACTCCGGACACTCCCAGGCCTTCGCCTGCCCCCTTCCCACGGTGGACCCGGCGGCCATCCTTCAGGCGGGCGGCCTTACCCTCCTCAAGCGTGTGATTCCCCGGGGCTTGGACAGTACTGCTACGCTTGTTCGCAACACTCTCGCTTGCTCGGGCTTCCTTGAGCTACTCACCCAAGCCTTCATTCGCAGGATCGAGGACGCCTGGCATCCCTCCTTGACGCCCCTCCTCAGAGATCTCCTTGCTCTCGTGGAGGCGGCCAATCAGGCAGCCTACCACTCGTCCGTCAATGCCATGGCGGCGTCCTCCAAATGTGACCTCATGTGTAGGGATGCCATTCTGCTGGCCTGTCGTGGTATTCCTCCGGACCTGCATAACCAGCTTCGCCGTGCCCCCCTGGGGGGTCCCCTCCTCTTCGGCGACACCTGGAACTCGGTGAAGACGGCGAATGCGGATTGGTGGCCTGGCAAGACTGCTCCCCCTCGCTTTCGTCCAGCCTGCAAGGCTACGGGTCGCGCCCTGTGGCTCCCCAGACCCCCTGCGTCCTCTGGTCCTGCGCCTCCAGGCGCTCCCCGCCGCCGCCCCGCCTTTGGCCACCCTGGCCAAGTTCGCTCCTTTGCCCCCACCCGGCTCCGCCCTGTCCGTCACCCCGGGCGCAGGCGGGCCGCCTGACTCCTGCGCTCCTCCGCCCCCGCCGTCCGTCCCGGGGTCTCCAGTCGGCGGGAGGCTTTCACAGTACAGCGAAGTTTAGCACTCGCTGTTCCCAGACGACCTCTGGATCCGGACCACCGTTACCGACAGCCTTCAGATCTCCTTCCGCTCTCCTCCGCCGCTTCGTCGCTTCCTTGGTGGACCCCCGTGCCGTCCAACGCACGGAAGGCCAGCGCCCTACGCGCAGAAGTCTCCTTCCTCCTGCAGAAGGCCGCCACAGAGGTGGTTGTGCGCCCCAACACTCTAGCCTTCTACAGCCGCCTCTTTCTCGTGCCCAAGCCGGGCGGAAAGTGGTGACCAGTCATGGACCTTTTGGCGCTGAACACCTTTATCGCCGCACCATCATTCCGCATGGAGACGGCCAGAGCCCTCAGAACCTCCGTCTAGCCTTTGGACTTCGCGGTGAGCCTGGACCTATCCGACGTGTATTTGCACATCCCCATTCACCCCACCTCGAGGAGGTACCTCCGCTTCGCCTGCGACGGTGTAGTTTACCAGTTCCGGTCCCTACCGTTTGGTCTCAACCTCAGCCCATGGGTTTTTACCTGCCTGATGAACGCAGTGGTGGCCAAGGCTTGGCAGTCATCGTCCAGTCCGACCTCCAACTACCTCGACGACCTCCTCTTACGCAACCAGTCGGTGGCCATCCTAGCAGAGGACAGGGATGCGCTGATGTGGCTTTTGGCTCAGTTGGGGTTTCTGATCAATGTGGGCAAGTCGGACCTCACGCCCTCTCGCCACTTCGTCCACCTGGGCATGGTGTTCGCCACCGACCTCAACAGAGTACGTTTGCCGGAGCAACGGGTTCAGAAGTTAGCCGCCTTGGCCGGTGAGTTAGAACAGCAGGACGCAGCCCCCGCCAGAGTCTGGTTTCAGCTCCTCGGCGTAATGAATGCGGCCGCGGATCTCCTCCCCCTTGGGCGTCTCTACTCCCGGCCGATACAGCTGCATCTCCTGCTTCACTGGCACCCTTCCTCCGCCGATTTGACAGCCCTGGTACCGGTAACTCCGATGCTTCGCCCCCACCTGCAGCTTTGGATGGATCCTGCGTGACTGGCTATCGAAGTTCCCCTGGCGTCTCCTCCCTCCCAGTTATCTCTGTGTGTCGACGCAAGTCTCTCGGGTTGGGGTGCCCACCTACTACCAGACTTCAGCACGACGTCTGGCTCCTGGCCCCCAGAGCTAGCCTTCTGGCATATCAACTGGATGGAGCTGCAGGCAGTTTGGCAAGCCCTCATCGCTTGGGAGACCCGACTCGGTCACCAGGAACTCCTGGTCCTCTCCGACAACGCGACAGTGGTGGCATACATCCAGAGGCAGGGCGGTACTCGCTCCCCCGACCTGTGCATGCTCCTCTACCGTCTGATGCTCTGGTGCCAGGACCGCGGCATTTCACTCCGGGCCAGACACATTCCCGGTCACCTGAACGTCTTGGCCGACTCTCTCTCGCGTCGCGGCCAACTGCTACACACGGAGTGGACTCTTCACCGAGACATCTTTCACATGATCTGCACGCACTGGGAGACCCCTATGATCGACTTGTTCGCCACGAGGTGGAACCACCAGCTTCCCCTCTTCGTCTCCCCGATCCCAGACCCCCTGGCTTGGGCAGTCGACGCACTCTCCATCCCCTGGGACGGACTCATAGCTTATGCTTACCCCCCGACAGTCCTGGTCCCCAAAGTCCTCCTCAAGCTTCGGGGATGCAATGCGGTCATCTTGCTGGTCGCTCCGTTCTCCTGGAACCGGTCTTGGACCACCGGCCTCCTCAGCCTCGCCACCGACCCCCCCCCCCCACCACCACCCCCTGCGGCTACCAACGCCGGGGACCATGCTCAAGCAGCCTCGCCAATCGCTTTTCCACCCATGCCTGGAGCGTCTCCTCCTTCACACCTGGAGATTGTGCTGCACGCCCTCACCGCTAGAGGCTTCTCAAGTGCAGCAGTGGAAGCAATCTCTTCCGCCCACAGACCCTTGACGCGGCGCGTCTACGAGGGAAAGTGGTGAGTGCTGTGCTCCTGGTGCGAGGACCAACACCTCTCCCCCACCGAACTGACGAATCCCCAGCTCGCGGACTTTTCCTCTGGCTCTTCGGAGACCAAGGTTTGGCCCCCATCACCATCCGGGGGTACCTGTCCATGATTGCCAACACCTACCGACACCTCGGCTGCCCTGACCCCGGCGCCTGTAAGGACATCGCCGACCTTATGACTCACTTCGGCCTGCAGCGTCCAGTGCCCCGCTCACTCATTCCGCGCTGGGATGTGGCTAAACTCCGCCAGATTTGAACTGCTGCCGTTGGCCCGCTTCGCGGATGTGACTCGTAAGACATGCCTGCCTACAGTTTCATGCGGATGGCTCCGTGCAGCTTCTCACGGACCCTGCTATCCTTGCCAAGACCAGGTCTCCACTGACCACGCCACAGGTGATCACCCTATGGCTGCTGCGTGGGATGAACCTTCCCCGGGAGACCAGGCAACAAGATCCCGTGCGCACCCTACGCGTTTACCTACGCCGTACCAAATCCGTCTAAAGAGGACGGTCACGCCTCTTCCTGCATCTAAAACCTGGCAGAACTGACATAACAGCCCAGACGATTTCTTCCTGGCTACGCTGGGTCATTAGGTCCGCCTACCAGGACCTCTCCCCACAGGGAGCGAAGAGGCTCAAGATACGCGCACACAAGGTACGAGCGATGGCCACGAGCCTCGCATTTGACCGAACTGCGCGGTCAAGGACATCGTGGCAGCCGTGGGCTGGTGAGCTGAATCGACCTTCGCCCGCTTCTACCTCCGGGATCTGGCAGGCCAGCGAGACAACCTCGCTCTGGTGGGGGACATCACGGCGGCACAACACTCCCTCCCGCGCCGGCGCCACAGGCGTCGTAGGTATGCACTTAGCTAAAATTGTCGAGAGTGTGCGACAGGGAGGATGGCCCTGCATTGGCCCCGTGGGGGTAGTTGGGGTAGCGGCACCCTCCTCTTTCTTGCTATTCTTCCAGTTAGTCATGTCATCGGTAATGCTTTTGAGGAAATAAATTCATTTTTCTCTAATAGGTATTTTTATAAAAAATACTTACCGCTGACATGACTCGGAGGACCCTCCCACCTGCCCCGCTTGCCGCTGGTGAGCTAAGTATCCTGACTGAGGAATCATCGTATGACTCAGAACCGGATGGGCAGGCACGGGAGACAACTCTTGGCCCCTCTGGGGGTTCCCTGAGTGCCTCCCAGGTTGTGCAGGGGCACAACGGGTTCTTAGGCTAAAATTGCGTGAGTAAGTAGACACTTCCAGTTAGTCATGTCATCGGTAAGTATTTTTGGAAAAAATACCTTTTACAGAAAAATGAATTTTTCACACATTTGTCAACCCCACACGACCCTTGACCTTTGTGATGAGTCAACTAAATTAGTATGCATAGAAAGGTCTTATCATCAGCTATCATTGTACCAAATTTGGTTGAAAAAGTTGCAAAATTTTGGGAATACCTACAATTTTATAAAAAAAATCAGCATTTTACACACATTGCCAGCCTCCTGTGACCCTTGACCTTTCCAAGGGGTCATCCAAATTAGTATGCATAGATAGGTCTTAGCATCAGGTATCTCTGTACCAAATTTGGGTTTTAAGTTGTGAATAGTATTTGAGAAAAAACATCTTTTATCAAAATATGGCTATATTGGACCTATTTCCTGAGCCCTTGTGACCCTTGACCTTTCTGAGGGGTCATCAAAATTAGTATGCATAGATAGGTCTTACCATCAGGTATCTCTGTACCAAGTTTGGGTTTGAAGTTGTGAATAGTATTTGAGAAAAAACATCTTTTGTCAAAATATGGCTATTTTTCACCTATTTCCTGAGCTCTTGTGACCCTTGACCTTTCAGAGGGATCAACCAAATTAGTACATATAGAAAGGTCTTACCATCAGGTATCTTTGTACCAAGTTTGGGCTTGAAGTTGTGAATAGTACTTGAGAAAAAATAAATTATGTCAAAATATAGCTATTTTGGACCTATTTTCTGATCCCCTGTGACCTTGACCTTTTTGAGAGGTCACTCAAATTGGTATATTTAGAAAGATCTTACCACAAATTATCCTTGGGCCAAGTCTGAAGAATGTGGCTTGAATAGTCTCCAAGAAAATGCCAACGTTAAAGTTTACCACGGATGACCACTGGCCTAAAACATACTCACCTTTGCTTCGCATGCGAGCCAAAAACCCACCCTAGAGCAGATTGTTTGAATTCATTTTGTATCATAATAAGAACACAAAATGCATACCCATTTGAAACATATTCTGTTAAAATATATACAACTGCTGTCAGTTTGACAAGTTGACAGTGAACTTACATACATACAGTCTAATGTTGGCAAGAACATGTTTCAAATAGGCTGCATTTCGCATTCTAAGTTATTCCTATGCAAAGTCACAGTACATAACCGTAACACAAAAATCCAAAAGAAAAGATTAACCTCTTTATGTATGCATGCAACCACCAGTATTGTTGGTACTGTGGGCAGTAGTGGTGGATGTATGCAGTCATCAGTACTGTCAACAATTAATTACCCACAAGAATGGTGGTTGCATGCTCAAACAGGATAATAAACTCTTGTTACGTACCAGTTATATTCTTTTCAAATGGGCTGTCAGCTGTATGATTATCAAACAGGATTTTCACAAAGAAATTTTTGTGTTGTTCATGTAGCTCCACTATTATGCTTGCAAGGTATGGAGGCTGAAGGTTGTTGAATACACCAAGCACACGACCAAGGGACAACACATTTGTGTCATGCTGCAAGCAAATAAAGCTGCACTGAACATAATTGTACTAGGAAAATACTACAAGCCTGGATGTGTCCCATGTAATCACACACACATGCACACACACACACACACACACACACACACACACACACACACACACACACACACACACACACACACACACACACACACAAATTGTTGTTGTAGTGTTTTAGAGCTGAGTCAAAATACATGATTGTACACACAACCTCAAACTCACATGCATGCTGCGGCTGACCAGATATACAATTTGTCAAAAATGAACTTAAAGGAATCTCACTGCTGAGAACAGGAACAATCTGAAGCTGGAAGTTGAGTTCATCTTTCGCTCTTCCATATTTTTCGTCATCTCTGATAACATTGGTCCTGAAATCACACCATGAATATTGTGATTCCTATGTGAAAAGCATGTGCACCCGCAGATACCGTATCAACTCTAAATGGTTCAGTATAATGTATGAATGCATAACAGCAATGTTAACCACTTTGTGCATGCAGCCTACAGTTCTGTGAAAACAAATTAAACTTTAATAACAAGAATAGCATAAGCTTCATGACTCACATGACCAATCTACATAATTAATCTGACCTTTGTGACCTTGACCTTTCTAAAAGGTCGCTAAAATGATCAAGTGTCTTTAAAAAGGATTCCAACGAAATCCATGTTTTCTCAAAATGTACGTCACATTTGACAAGCTCCTGTGACCCTTGACCTTTGCATAGCTCAATCAAATTAGTATGCACAGAAAGGTCTTATCATCAGCTACCTTTGTGCAAATTTTGACTGCAACGTTTACAAAAACACTGATATAATGATTTTAAACTAGAATTCTACCCAAAATTGGTATTTTACACACGCAAAGTTGGTTAAAGTTTATCACAGACAATGGATGACCACTGGCCCATTACATACACTCACTTTTCGCACCTGAGTCAAAAATGCAAACTCACCAAAAAGTGGCATCACCACAAGAAAACCATTATGCAGCAACAATTTAGCATTCAGCTTTTTGGAAAATGTATTTTTCTCAAAAATGTATTTTTTTCGAAAAATACTTACCGATGGCATTACTATATGGAAGGTACACTTAGCTTACTGATTTCAGCCTAAGAATCTGTTGTGTATATGTACACAACCGGCGAGGCGACTCTAGGGAGTCGTTACCAAGAAACCCTGAGTAGCCTCCCTTCCCTCCCTATCTGGTCACGTGTGCAGTGGTGCCACGCCAGTCGAATGCTTAGCGCTCTGGCAGCAAGCGGAGGGGGGGGGGGGGCCATACAAGTAATACCATCGGTAAGTATTTTTCGAAAGAATACATTTTAGAGAAAAATACATTTGTTTCCTCAAAATCAATACCGATTGCATTACTATATGGAAGAATAGCAAAAAGGAGGTGGGTGCCGCCCACTAGGTCCCGCCACTGCTTGTGCTTAACGGTCGCGAACAGGAGCAACCTCCCGACGACTTCAGCTAAGCGTACCAAGGGCGCCCGAGGCACCGGGAGGGAGTGTTGTGCCGCAGCAATGTCCCCCACCAGGGCCAGGTTCTCCCGCTGGCCCGAGAGGTCCCTGAGGTAGAAGCAGGCAAAGGTGGAATCTGCCCGCCACCCGACAGCGGCCACAATGTCTCTCACGATGCAGTTGCGGTCAAACGGGACGCTCGTGGAGACCGCTCGGACCTTGTGCGCCCGGATATGCAGCCTCTTAGCCCCCGCCGTGGTGAGCTCCTCATATGCAGATCGGATGACCCAGCGCAGCCACGAGGAGATCATCTGCGCAGAGATATTGTCCCTGCCGGGGGATAACAGAAGGAAGAGGCGGGTCCGGCCACGCCGGAAAGGCTTTGTCCTGTGCAGGTAGACTCTCAGCGCCCAGACCGGGTCCTGACAGCGAGAGTCCTGGGTCTGGTCAGGTCCCCTGAGTGGGCGCATAATAATTACTGGGGCCATCGCCGAGGAGTGTCGATTCTTCGCCAAGAAGGCGGGGTTCATCAGAAGATGTACGGAGCCATCCGAACTGTAGATTGGCCGGGTCCACCGAGAGAGCGTGCAGCTTGCTGACTCTGGACGCTGTAGCGAGCGCCTGCAGGAAACAGGTCTTCCTGGTCACGTCCGCCTGGCTGGCCAAGGGCAGAGGCTTGAACCTATTCGAATTCAGCCAGGTAAGGACCCAGGGGAGGTCCCAGCGAGGGATCAGCGAGTGAGGGACCGGTCGCCAGAGCTCGAAATGGCACATCAGGTCCTAGAGGTCCAGGCATGCCCCAGGGTCCGCGTGGCCCAGATGGCGGTACGTTTCCGCCACCTTGGAAAGGTACCCCTGGATGGTGATATGGGCCAGGTTCTTATCTCGAAATAGCCACAGGAAGAACTCGGCTAGCTGGGGTGACATCAGCGCCGTGGGGGAGAGGTGCTCTGACTCGCACCATACCCGGAAGACTCGCCACTTCGCCTCGTACACCCGATAGCCTCCACTGCCACATGTGAGAAGCCTCTTGCTGCGAGGGCTTGCCGCACAACCTCCAGGCATTTAGGAGGAGCCACTCTGGGCACGGGTGAAAGAGTTTCTGCCTGGACTGCTTCAGCATCGTGCGTGGGGTGGGTAACGGCAGGGGAGGGTCCGTGGCGAGGCTGAGGAAATTGGTGGTCCAGCTCCTGTTCCAGCAGAATGGCGCGACGAGGAGAAGGATCGCGTTGCAGCCCTTGAGCTTCAGCAAGACCATGGGCACTAGCACCATCGGAGGGTACGCATAGGCCTCAAGGCCCTCCCAAGAGATGGAGAGAGCATCCACTGCCCACGTGAGGGGGTCCGGGAAGGGGGAGACGAAGATAGGTAGCTGTCAGTTCCATCAAGTCGCGAACAGGTCGATCATCGGGGTCTCCCAGTGCGTGCAAACCATACAAAAGATCTCCGGACTCAGGTGTGCAGGAGCTGGAGCTGACACCTCCACGAGAGGGAGTCCGCGAGGATGTTCAGGCTGCCTGGGATGTGGCGAACCTGGAGAGAGGTGCTGCGATCCCTGCACCACAGGAGCAGCTGGTAAAGCAGCATGCAGAGGGTCGGGGAGCATGTACCGCCCTGCTTCTGGATGTACGCGATAACCGTCGCATTGTCGGACATGATGAGGACCTCCTAGTGGAGGAGACAGGTCTGCCAATGGTCGAGCGCCAGCCAATTGATGTGTCTGTCCAAGAGGTCCGGGGGCCATGGGCCCGAGGCTGCGGTGATGTCCAGAAGGAGGTGCGCGCCCAAGTCTGCGCGGCTTGCGTCGGTGCAAAAGGAGAGCCGCCACGGGGGAGAGAATAGGGGGACTCCTGAGGCAAGCCAGGACGGGTCCGCCCACCGCTTTTTGGTGGGCCTGGACGAGCAACAGGACGGGGACTGGAGCTGCGAGGTCGCGGGAGGACGGCCGCCAGTGGGCCAGGTGGAGCTAGAGCGGGCGGGCGCGCACCCATGGCAGTCTCACTTGGTTGAGGTCGGTCAAAAACTCCATACCCAGATGGACGAACAGGCGGGATGGAGCAAGATCGGACTTCCCCCATGTTGATCAGGAAGCCGAGCCGACGGAGGAGGGCTAGGAGCGCGTCCCGGTCCGCCACCAGTGCGGAGGGATCCTGGTTCCGGACAAGCAAGTCATCCAAATAATTGGAGGTAGGGCTGGATGACGTCTGTCTGGCCTTGGTGACCACCCAGCCCTGAAAATGGCGAGTAATTTACTCGCCATGACGAGTGATTTTTTTTGGGGGGCGAGTAAAAAAAAGATCCACTCGCCAAATGCGAGTGTGCTCGTGAATTTGTTTCCTCAAAAACATTACCGATGACATGACTTTGTGGAAATGTCTACTACTGGCTCAATTTTAGCCTACTTACCCGTTGTGTGCCTACACAACCCGCTAGGCACTCGGGGAACCCCAGAGGGGCCGAGAGTTATCTCCCGCTCCTTCCTTACCAGTTCCTGTCACGAGACCAACCAGTCTTGCTACTTCGCTCGTGCCGAGAAGACGTGTCGGGCTTTGCTCCGCTGTGCCTCGACCGGTCTTCGTCTTGCCTACGCTCGTTTCGACTTCTCTTCCGTGCCTGCCGCCTTCTAGCGCTGCCTGCTTCTTCCTTGGCGCCGTTCCGGGTTCCCTCGGCTCTCCTCCGTGCTGTGACTGCTGTATGGCTACCCTTTCCCCCGTTCCCGCTTCGGCTTGGAGGTAAGGTAACGGTAGCTACCCACAGCCGGCCCTCGGGTCAAGAGCCGGCTGCCGTGGGACTCGTCTTTCGTTGTGGTTACGACATAAGGGCACCAACTATTGAAATAATTTCCGTGCCTGGCACAGCCTTCTTGCGACTCTCCTAGCGGGACGTCGCCTTCTCTCTCCTGGTTCTGCCTCTTTAGCTTACGAGTTGATTTTGCCTTTCAGACGCTGGTTTTCGTAGGGCCTGGCGGCACTCACGTTCCGTTCGTCCAGCTTAAAGGCCCTTTAGCCCTTGGAGAGTATAACCATTGTTTCACGCGCCGGCGGTCACGGCGCCTGGGGTTCCTTGGTGGACAGGGGGAGGTAGCTTAGTGGATAAGACACTGTGCTGGCAGTCGTAAGATAATAATAATAATAATAAGCGCATTAAATAGGCGCTTTATCCCAATAGAAATTCGGCTCTAAGCGCCACCGCGTACTGAACCCAACAAGCACGCTCACGTGAATCACGCGCATTCGCTCACACACTGTACGTAGACACAGAGCATTCACGTGGTGCTGGGGGCAAGCTCAGGCGAGCTACTGTAGTTTTTGGAAATTCAAAATCGTTTGTATTTGAAATTTGATTAAGGGGGCTGAAACTGATACCAAAGATCCCGGGTTTGTATCCCCGGGGGGGCAGGAATGGGATATGGACTTTCCTCATTCCATCTAGTCAATTTCTACAGACTCGGCTTACGTTTGCCTGTCTCGCCTTCATGTACACAGCACGCATAATCAAGGGCATATGATAAAAATGCCATTCCCACTAATTGAAAAGAGAATGCCCGGTCGGGCTGGTGAGATGAAACAATGATATCACAAAGGAGGGCTCGGCGCCCTCTTGCCTGTGTTTGCGACCTTGCTATGCCCTTTGTCTGTTACAGAACCCAAATGCTTATGTGCTCCCTATGGGGAAACTTCCAGTGCCGACGGATGACCATGCCTACCTTATGCGGGCTGCTACCCGGACCACCTTTGTATGTCTGTGCGACCTGGCCGGATATGTTGGTCGGACCTCTGGGGCCTGTACCGACGAGAGCGGCCCCTGCCTGCTTCCTCGCTTCCGGCTCCGGTTGATACTTCTGCAGCCCTTACGGTGCTGACCGCCCTTTCCCGCCCTGGCCTCACGGAAAGGATTCCTGTTGGGACTCGGTGTTGCTGGCTGACCAGAGGACCGCCACTGCTGCCACGCCCGCTGACCCTTCCGGAGGGTCTGTTTGCCGGCAGAGCGCCCGCCTCACTGAGCCCGGCCTGCAGCAGTCTGCCCTGAGCCGTCCCACGTTGACTGGCCTTCCTCACCCGTCTCTCACCACAAGCCGCTGATCCTTCCGGAGGATCTGAACGCCGGCATAGCGCCCTGCTCTCGGAGTCTGGCCAAGAGAGGCGTCAGCTTTAGCTTGCGCGACACAGTCGCGCCCCGACTCCCACCGTTCCACTTTCAGTTCACTTGCTGGCTGATCAGAGGACTGCCACTGCTGCCACGCCCGCTGACCCTTCCGGAGGGTCTGTTTACCGGCAGAGCGCCCGCCTCACTGAGCCCGGCCTGCAGCAGTCCGCCACGAGCCGTCCCACGTTGACTGGCCTTCCTCCTCTCTCTCTCTCCACGATAAGCCCGCTGATCCTTCCGGAGGATCTGTACGCCGGCATAGAGCCCTTCTCACTGAGTCCGGCCAGGAGAGACCTCAGCCTCAACCTACGCGACACAGTCGCGCCCCTGACTCATCCCGTTCCACCATCAGTTCTAGACACTCGCGCTCGCCCGCGAGCGCCGCCGGAAGGATCATTCCCCCCGCCGGGATCGTCGCCGCTCCCACCGCCACTCCTCGTCGCGAGCGCGTTCGCGCTCGCACCGTTCGATGCGTCCGCCGCGTCGCCTCCTTCATCGGCGCCCCTCCTCGGTTGTCCGCCGTCCTTCGTCCAGACGTCGTTCCCGCGCACCGGACAGGACCCCTCATCGCTTCTTCTCGCGTTCGCCTCGGCGATCCCCGCCTTCGTCGTCGCTGCCAGCTCGTTCCCGGGCTTCCCGCGAGGTTCGACACGCGTCCCCGCCCAAGCTTCGGCCTTCCTCGGTGCCTCGCCCGCCTTCTCGCCGCCCCCTGGACGAAGAAGCCATCAGTTTGCTGCCCGAGGACTCCGTCTCAGCCCTGTTGGGTGAGGATGGTCGCTCCCTTTCGCCCGCCGACGTCGGTGTTGATGTCCCCTTGACCCTTCCGTCGTCGTCCCGTGCGGAGACCCTCTTAGCTTTGGATGAAGCCGCCAGGATCACCGCAGCCACTCTGCCAGCGGACTCCTGCCCAGCCTCTCCCCCCCTGAAGAGGAAGGTCTCTGCCTTGGTGGATGCCGAGCGTCAAGTTGAGAGGTTCAAGTCGCTTCCCCAGCCGCCTGGATTTGAGGAGGTGCGAGATGCCTTCTCAGCGCACCTGCAACTTCCCGCGTCTCGAGGGCCGGTGTTCTTCTCCGTTCGTCGCTGGCCGGCTGGCCTGGACATCACCTTCCGTCGGGACTGGTATGCCGGCCAGTCCCAGGCTTCCTCCATCCCTCTTCCTGCGATGGACCCCCCTGCTGTGTCGCAAGCGGGCGGCTCCGCTCTTCTTCCCCGTTTCCCCCCTCGTGGCCTGGATTTGACTGCATCCCTGGTGCGGAACACCTTAGCCTGCACTGGGTTCCTGGAGCTGCTCACTCAAGCCCTGGTTCGTCGTGTGGAAGACGCCTGGCTTCCTTCTATCACGCCGCCGGGTTGATCGGGTCTTCTTAGCAGAGTCGCCTACCGCGCCGCCTACCTCGCGTCGGTCTACGCTTCGCTGCCTCCACCGACTGTGCCCTGACCCCGTCTTGGCCGTCCTTTTCCCTCGAGGTCTCATGTTCCCCGTGTTTCGCTGAGGCCTCCGCGCGGCGGGAGGTGTCTCCTCCCTCAGGTAAGTTGCCACGGAGGTTTTCCGATTCTCAGACTCGCCAACCTTCTACAGCCGCCGATTTTTCGTTCCGAAGCCTGGAGGAAGTGGCGTCAGGTTTCTTCTCTCGGCCTGTACAGATTTCGGCCCTCCTTCCGGACGGAGACTGCCAGAGCCCTGGAAGCAGCGGTCCAGCCTTTGACTGCGCAGGCGGCTTGGACCTTTCCGATGTGTACCTGCTGTCTCGATGCTCCAGGCCCCCAGGAAGTTCGCTGGTCGCGATCGATGGCGTCTTCTCCAGTTTCCCGCGCTCCCGTTCGGTCTCAACCTCTGCCCTGGCGGTTCACCGGGCCGATGGACTCCTTAGTCACCAAGGCCCGACAGTCCTCCTCCAGTCCGACGTCGATCTACCCAGACGACCTCTTCCTTCACCGCCAGTCTGAGAGCTCTCTCGCGACAGTCAAGGACGCGCTACTGCACCTCCTGACGCACTTGGGGCTTCCTAGTAGCATCTCCTACTCCTTGGGCGCCCGGCTTCCGGCGACGTATCGACGATGGCGCCGGTGCCCCAGATTCTCTCGCCTTCGTCGGTGGACCGACGCCGCTTGGCTGGATTCGGCAGTTCCCCGGGCATCTTCTCCGCCCCAGTACTCTCTGGGTTCGACGCGAGCCTCTCTGCGTGGAATGTTCATCTCCTGCCGCGGTTCCCCTTGACTTCCGGCCCTCGGCCCTCGGATTAACGCCCTATCTCATCGTCCGGCCAGTGATGCAGGCCGTTGACGAGCCCTTCATTGCTGGGATGACCTCAGACACCAGGAGCTGCTCGCCCTCTCTGACAACACACCTTTGGTGGATTACTTCCAGGTACAAGGTGGCACACACTCTCTCGAGCTTGGTATGCTTCTCTACCAGAGCTGGGGTTGGTGCGAGGACCGGACCTTCTTGGCGAGCCCGACACATTCCCGGACAGCTGTACGTCGGGACCGACTCGCTGTCCCGTCGCGGCCAGCTCTTGCATGCGGATTGGACCCTTCGGCAGGACATCTATCGGTGGACCCGCGCCCGTTAGGAGTCTCCCCAGGTCAACTGGTTTGCCACAAGGTGGAACCTTAGGCTTCCCCTCTTCGTCGCCCCGATTCCCGATCCCTGGGCTTGGGGCTGTCGATGCGCGCTCCATTCCCTGGGACGTCCTGGCGGCCTCCGCCTTTCCTCGACGATCCTCGTACCCAAAGTCCTCCTCAACCTTCGGCGCTGCCCGGCGGCCCTCCTGTTAGTCGCTCCGTTCACCTGGATCCGCCACAGGAACACCGGCCCTTCTCAGCCTCGCCATGGGCCCCCCCACCCCCCCCCATGCGCCTTCCCACTCCTCGCACCATGCTCAAGCCACTGCGCCAGCCGCTGTTCCTCCCTGCCCGGAGCGGCTCATCCTTCACGACTGGAGGTGTGCGGCAAGCCCTCGGTGCTAGAGGCTACTCGGGTACAGCGGTGGAGGCGATCGCTGCGGCCCCCAGACCTTCGGCCATTCGAGCCTACGTGGGACATGGCGAGTCCTGTTTTCCTGATGCACCGATCACAGCCTGAACCTCACGGATTGTCGTATCCGCAGCGGGCGGAGCTCTATCGGGCTCGGCTGAGACCTAGATCTAGCCCTTCACGGTGCGGGGTCACCTGTCCAGGCTCGCTTACACGCTGACACCGCGGACACCCAAACCCGGGCGCCTGCACAGACTCGCCGACCTTATGGGACACTTCGGCAGCCGGCGCCAGGCCTACCGCTCGCTCCTTCCCCGCTGGGACCTACCCTGGGTGCTAACGTGGTTGAATTCTGCCCGATTCGAACCCTTACAGCGGCCCGTTCGCAGATGTGACACGCTACACGTGCTTCCTGCTGGCCCGGGCTACCACCTCGCGGGGGAGCGAGCTACACGCGCTTAGGCGCGTCCTATCTGCTTACAGTTCTGAGCGGACGGGTCCGTGCTACTTCTCACTGCCCCGGCCTTCCTTGCCAAACAGGTCCCTCGGACCGCGCCGCAGGTTTTACCTTACGGCCGCTATGAAACAAACCCCTGTCACAGGAGACCAGGTAACAGGATCCCGTGCGCACCTTGACTGCTCTGCGACGATCTAAAGCCTTCCGCAGAGGGCGTGCACGCCTCTCCCTACCTCTGAGATCGGCGGAATGACATAACGGCCCAGACGTTCTCTTCCTGGCCCCCTGAGTCATTTGCTCCGCCTATCAAGATTTCTCCCTGCAGGGAGCGAAGAGGCTGCACATATGCGCACACGAGGTACGAGCCATGGCCACGAGCGCCACGTTTGTTAGAAAATGCGCTGTCACGGACATCGTGGCTACCTTGGACGGGAAGACTGAATCTGTATTCGCCCGCTTCTACCTCAGGGACCTGGCGGGCCAGCGAGAGAATCTCGCAATGGTGGGGGACATCGCCGCGGCGCAACACTCCCTCCCGGCGCCACCTGCGCCGTTGGTATGCACTTCGCTAAAATTGTCGGGAGTTTGCGACTGGGAGGACGGCTCTTTTCCCTCCTAGGGGGTTGTCATGCGGCACCCTCCGCCTCATCGCAATTCTTCCACAAAGTCATGTCATCGGTAATGTTTTTGAGGAAACAAATTCATTTTTCTCTAAAAGGTATTTTTTCGAAAAATACTTACCGATGACATGACTCGGATGGCCCTCCCACCTGCCCCGCTTGCCGCTTTCGAGCGAAGTATCTGACTGGTTGGTCTCGTGACAGGAACTGGTAAGGAAGGAGCGGGAGATAACTCTCGGCCCCTCTGGGGTTCCCCGAGTGCCTAGCGGGTTGTGTAGGCACACAACGGGTAAGTAGGCTAAAATTGAGCTAGTAGCAGACATTTCCACAAAGTCATGTCATCGGTAAGTATTTTTCGAAAAAATACCTTTTAGAGAAAAATGAATTTTTCAATCCGTACTTCTTCAGTCCTAAATCCGAAAGTGCCAGAACGTTCAACCTTCACTTCTCGTAATACTAAGCAAGCAATAGTGACAAGTCAGGGCTTCCGTTTTAGTGCGTCTATGACACATTAAAACTCAAAATCACGTACTGAAAATGTAACTACGGGGTAGTCAGGCACACTAAAATTCAGTGCATATGCATCCAAGACGCATCATCCTTGCACCACCGTGCGTACCCTAACAGAGGTCGGTGCAGTCGTTCTACTAGTGACGAGTTGGTTTGCTTAGCCGCCTGCTTGGTCGCAGCTGCGTTCAGAATCACCCCGACTCCAGGGTCCGTGCGAGTGTAACTGGACGGGCAAACTGTTAGTTTACATGTGGTATCAGCATGTTATTACAAACTGCGCGCTACATGTTGAACGCGTTACTTGCAGTGACATCACCATTCATACTATTATGGGATATCGCATGGTGCGTTTCACTTTCGATCTTGAACGAAGTTGTAAATGGCGGAGAAAAAGCAAAGGAAGCTGGAATACTTCTGATTCTTCAATCCGGCACCGTCTGATCACATTAATTGCTTAGAAGAAAGTTGCACTTCGACACCGTCGTCTCCATAAACAAGCGACAGTACCAGAAATGATACCCATGGGCCGTGTGTGGCACCACCGCTGCGACTCGCAGTTTTCAGAGTTCATGGCTGCGTGTATTTCCATGGCTAAAGCACGACGGCACACGGATGGCATGCGCAATGTGCATGGAGGCAAACTCAAAAAGCAAGCCCAGAAATTTGAACAGAAATAAGTTTGTCAGTTGGTTGTTTTTTTTTATCCTGGTCGATCTGGCCATTTTCTGGTACACAGGTATTAGGGCAAAAGCTCTAAAATTGGAGAAATACGTCTTTCGGGTTAAATGGGTTGAAACCAACTTTTAAGTACATTAGTTCACACACACACACACACACACACACACACGCACGCACGCACGCACGCACGCACACACACACACACACACAGAGGAGAGAGAGAGAGAGAGTTTAGACAAGTCAGACTTTGGTTGTCAATCTGCATTCAGCAGAAACCACTATATTCTCTGTTACAATACATTATCAAACGATCATACAAATAAATAAATATATGTTTTTTTGTGTGTGTGAGAGAGACGGAGAGGGAGACAGGCTTTTGCACGATAGCTCACCAGTTAAAGAATCAGTATCATGGAAAGGACGCACACACACTGTCACAACACATTTGAAGAGGAGAGAGCGAAATGAGTTAATTTATTTTAAGGAACATACAGATGATGCAGTTTTTCTTAAATAAATCTGCGGACCCTCTATAATGCTCTGTGTACCCTCTAAAATTTATAGCTGGGGGTCTACAGACCCTTTAACCTGTTGTGAAAACAGAAGCGCTGCTCTACTTACAAAATAAATAAATAAATAAAAATCCCACCACAGTTTACATGGGGACTTTGTCAGTTATTTCTCCACTTGATACTATCAAAAGCCTGAAGTCAGGACATAAACATTAACTTGGTTATGATTGTCTGTTCAAATAGTTGTTCTCAATGCCTCTGGGCAGAAAACATTCTCTAACATTGGGCGTCAAACACTTGGGGTACATTATATTGTTGCGTTGAGCTATTTTCAGTACTAGTAAAATTTTCAGTTTGGCTAGTAACATTTTCAGTTTGGCTAGTAAAACTTTGAAATCACTACTCACAAACCAGATAGGTGAGGCTAGCGCTGGCAGAATTGTACAACAAACCAAGGGGAATCACTCAGCGCTGGACAGACGAACAGTTAGATCCCCTGCCCCCGCCTATCAGGCACCCATTCGCCAGCCCACAGAGAAATACGCAGGTATAGAACAAGACGATCATCTACATCCCTAAAAAGGATGCATCAGGTCTCTTATATAACCCATGTCTTTCTCCGGAACTTAGGAAGTAGGCAGGAGAAACATACATACACAAACACGAAGGTGCATTACTATATGTGGTCGGGTAAATACCCTGAATTCCCACAGTAGATGCACAGAACATTACACAACAATGTAACGATACAAATTTGCCTCGAGTTATACTGAGATACTCACAAACCAGATAGGTGAGGCTAGCGCTGGCAGAATTGTACAACAAACCAAGGGGAATCACTCAGCGCTGGACAGACGAACAGTTAGATCCCCTGCCCCCGCCTATCAGGCACCCATTCGCCAGCCCACAGAGAAATACGAAGGTATAGAACAAGACGATCATCTACATCCCTAAAAAGGATGCATCAGGTCTCTTATATAACCCATGTCTTTCTCCGGAACTTAGGAAGTAGGCAGGAGAAACATACATACACAAACACGAAGGTGCATTACTATATGTTTGAAATATATGTTTGAAATATGTTTGAAATCACTAGCCAAAGGCTGGTGGGCAAAATGTTAGACTTTCAGGGCTGGGCATCCACGATCCGCGTAAACACCCAGGGCTGAGGTTGAGGCCGAAGGGGAGAGCATGGAACTGGTAGACCACCCCGCAATAGGCGAAATGCAGATAATGCCGAGAAGCTGGGTGAATGGGGATGTGCAGATACGTGTTGGCCAGGTTCGAGGCTGATGGCAAAATCCATGGGCTGCACAGCAGCCTTCAGGGCCCGCGCCGTCTCCATCTGAAACGGGGGAGCGGAAATAAACTTGTTTAGCGCCGACAGGCGGATGATAGGATGCCACCGGCCGCCTGGCTTCGGCACTAGGAAGAGGCAGCTGTAAAAGGCCAGGGAGTCATGCCGCGCGACCACCTCCTTTGCGGCCTTGAGTAGTAAGGCCGAGATCTCATCCAGCAGAGCTTCCGCCTTGCGCTGGTCGGCTGGGACACACGTCCAGACATGAGAGTGGCGGAGAGGAGGGGGAAGACAAAAGGAAATTGCCCTCTGAAACGGTAGTGAGCACCCAAGCGTCGTCCGGCAGCAGCGACCGCCACTTGTTGCTATGCTGGGTTAGCCGCTTGCCCACTGGGAGCTCCGCAGGGGATGGCCGGGGCGATGGAGAAGGCGAGTCAACGTGCCCTGCCCTGCCCGAGTCTGCGGGTGGGTCTGGGCCAGGGGGCAGGGGTGACTGGAGGGAAACTGGCCCAGGGGGCCGCGGGCATCCCTGATGACGGATCGGGAGGAGGGTCTAAAGGACCGCAGGGCGCGAACCACTGCCCTACGAGAGGCCTGAAAGCGATCGGAAGGTAGCCGGGGGGCGCTCAGCCAGTGGTCTTTGGAGGCCTCCTGCACTGCTGCCTGGTGGGACCAAAGAGTAGGGGGCCCCCAATCGGCACGCAGCGGAGCTGAGAGCGGATGGCCGCTGGGAGGTGTGGGCACTGGTCCAACAAAGCATCCCGGCGCATCAGGTCACAGTTTGCAGCATCGTCGAGGGCATTAGTGGAAGGATGGTAAGCTGCTCGGTTGGCCACAACTGTCAATGCATGGATATCACGACGGGGATCCATGGTGGGACACTCCAAGGATTCCTCGACGCACTGGAGCACAGCCTGTGTCGCCAGCTCCAAGAAGCCCGTACAGGCTAGGGAGCTGTGGATCAAGGTCGCCGTGTTGGGGAGCCCGAAAGGAGTGCAATGCCGCATGGCCCGCCAACCTCCAAGCAGCGCCTCAGCAGCGGGCTCCACCGGAGGAAGAGGGCAGACCCGAGAATGACCCGAGTACCAGCTCTGCCAAAACCTGATATCGACACCCGACAGCCAACATGCGTCGGAGAAGCCCCTTTCTGCCAGCTGACCCTGTTGGAGCTGGGCGTTGAAGGCCTCTGTCAGGTCCCGAAACCCTGGAGGTTGAGGGTGGGGCTTAAACTTCTTGGCCTGGCGGAGACTGAAAGACGTCGGGAGGCAGAAAACGAGCGATAAGGTGCGACGTGTGGTCGAGAGCTTGAGTCGTCTCCGAGTCAGCGAGGGGGGCGACTCAGGGGAAGGGCTGCGCGAGATGGAACGGGACCAGGCACTATGTCGAGGGCGCTGGACTATGACCAGGGGTCGAGTGCCGGCCCGAGGAGGGAGGGTCTGGTGAGAAGAGAGCCAACGCAGAGTCCTCCAGGTGGAGAATGAACGTGTCGTCGGCATCCACCAGTATCATCCGCCAGGGAGGGCACAGGGGGGTGCCGGGGGGCATCCAATTCCAACTGCAGCCACGGGCCGGGGAGCATAGGCGCACAAGGCGGGGAGGTCGACGCTAGGCGAGTCATGCCGGCCCTGAAGGGCGCTGGTTCCGCAAATCCGGGCTGCGGGAGGCGACGTCGGACCCTGAAGCTGCGCGGCACCGATAGGTAGAGCGTGACCCCGAGGGGGGCCTGGTTCCTGTCGAAAGGCCAGAGAGGCCCTCCGCGTGGTGTGAGCTGCGCCGAGCGCAGGGCAGAGCCCCTGCCACCACGTGCCGAGCACGCGGTAGGGAGGGAGGGTGCAGAGACGTCATCGGCCCAGCGGATCCGTGACCCGGGGAACGAGACTCAAAAGCTGACGGAGAGCATGCTCGTCGACGCGAGCGTACCTCCGTCCGAGACTGCCACCTGTACGCGCTGGGCCAGTCCGCCGCCCTCGAATGCCGTGCACCCCGAGAGGGACGCGCGGGGGTTGGGGTATTGGGGTGTGTGTGTGTGTGTGTGTCGGGAACAGTCCTCATCCACGGAGAACCGAGACTGGAGTGGCGAGGGCCTGGGAAGGCTGAAGGCCAACGGCCCCGACGTCTTGAGCACCGAGAGGAGACCCGCAGTCCGGCAATGAAGTCCAGCCGGCTGGGGGGGGGGTGGGGGTGGGGGGGGCACAGTCATGGGGGCTGCGACTGGAGCTGCGAGGAGTGCACGGCGGGAGGAGAGCCTCATGATGTCCTACGTCGCCGCTGGGCGGTCGAGGAAGCCGAGGAAGTTCCCGGGAGGCAGACGGACGGTCACGCCGGTAGAACTCCCACAACTGAGACCAGAGTTGCTCCTTCCAAGGTGCGCATCTCTCGCACGGCCGTGCAGAGGAGCAGCCCGGGCAAGGGAGACACAGCATGTGAAGCCCCTTACACCAACAACAAGTACGCAACTGTGCACTGCAACAGAAAACGGAATACATGAGAAGCAACGGCACGCGGCCCGTGTGAACGAAAGGCCACGTGAGCGAGAACTCACGATCGGTTCCACAGCGAAGTCTGGCTGTGTACAAAACATTCGCTAAACCATCAGGGAATACCACCGCGGGTCAGGAGAACCTGACCGTCGGAGGCTTGCCCCGAGACCTTACATGGCCATGTCCAGAGCGACGGAAGGCAAGCAAGGACGGACACCAACCAAGGGTAAACCACAGGTAGCCCGAGGGAAACACAAGCACGCCAAAGGGTAATCCAAGGGTATCCAAACGTATCCAAGGCTGAGCAACGGTACGGTACACTTTACCACAAAGCTAAGCGTTTGACTGGCGTGGCACCACTGCACACTTGACCGGATAGGGAGGGAAGGGAGGCTATTCAGGGTTCCTTGGAAATGACTCCCTAGAGTCGCCTCCCCTGTTGTGTACATATACACAACGGGTTCTTAGGCTGAAATCGGTAAGCTAAGTGTACCTTCCATATAGTAATGCCGTCGGTATGGATTTTGAGGAAACAAACTGCAAAATGACCAAAAGAATGTCAAAATTCTGAATTAATCAGGACAGCCATACCCAGTACCCAGTCATCAGGCTGATGTCAGCTGCAGTTTACCTGCTCACAGATGTGCACACGCCCTTCACTGCTTGAGAAACAAGAAAGGCAAAGCCATTATGGCTCACGTGTATGACCGATTTACATATGTGTGACCTTTGTGACAAGGGCTGGCTTCTACAGCAGCAAAATCCATGTTTTCTGAAAATGTAAGCATTTTTCACACATCTTCAACACCCCGTGAATCTTGATCTTTGTGATGGGTCGACTAAATTAGTATGCATAGGAAGGTCTTATCATCAGCTATCTTTGTACCAAATTTGGCTGAAAAAATTGCAAAAATGTTGGTAATACTTACAATATTATCAAAAATCGGCATTTTACACACATTTGCCAGCTTCTTGTGACCCTTGACCTTTCCAAGGGTCATCCAAATTAGTATGCATAGATAGGTCTTACCATCAGGTATCTGTACCAAATTTGGGTTTGAAGTTGTGACTAGTATTTAAGAAAAAACATCTTTTGTCAAAATATGGCTATTTTTCACCTATTTTCTGAGCTCTCGTGACCTTTGACCTTTCTGAGGGATCAACCAAATTAGTGTGCATAGAAAGGTCTTCCCATCAGGTATCTCTGTAGCAAGTTTGGCTTTAAAGTTGTGAATAGTATTTGGAAAAAAAAAAACATCTTTTGTCAAAATAAGGCTATTTCGGACCTATTTCCTGAGCCCTTGATGACCCTTGACCTTTCCGAGAAGTAATCCAAATTAATATGCATAGATAGGTCTTACCATCAGGTATCTCTTTACCAAATGTGGGTTTGAAGTTGTGAATAGTATTTGAGAAAAAACATCTTTTGTCAAAATATGGCGATTTTTCACCTAATTCCTGAGCTCTTGTGACCCTTGACCTTTCCGAGGGCTCATCCAAATTAGTATGCATAGAAAGGTCTTACCATCAGGTATCTTTGTGCCAAGTTTGGGTTTAAAGTTGTGAATAGTATTTAAGAAAAAATAAATTATGTCAAAATATAGCTATTTTTGACGTATTTCCTGATCTCTTGTGACCTTGACCTTTGTGAGAGGTCACTCAAACTGGTATGTTTAAAAAGGTCTTGCCACAAAGTATCCTTGGGCCAAGTTTGAAGAATCTGGCTTGAATAGTCTTTGAGAAAATGCCAACATTAAAGTTTACCACAAAAGATGGCAGACGGACGGACGACCACTGGCCCAAACCATAGACTCACTTTTGCTTTCGCACGTGAGCCAAAAAGTGAAAGTGATCCAACTGCAAGAGGTATAGATCATCATGAGCCCCCATGACTGTGGGGACTCATGAGGATCTATACCCTTGGATGGTTGTGGCTTTTGTTCGTTAAATGAGGAGATTGCAGAAACAAAATGTGTCTAAGCAGGGGCTTCAAAGGGCCGCTTTAGCTGGCTGGCCCATATTATGCAGCATCATAC
This sequence comes from Semisulcospira habei, assembly GCA_036245525.1. Classification (NCBI taxonomy): domain Eukaryota; kingdom Metazoa; phylum Mollusca; class Gastropoda; family Semisulcospiridae; genus Semisulcospira; species Semisulcospira habei. The sequence continues at coordinate 302,185,736 of BTPG01000002.1, forward strand.
AAACCTCCAGCTAGTCGAGCTGCCTCTTGATCCAGCAACTGATACTGAAGTGATTCATTCCGAAACTGCATCAACAGTTCGTATGTCTTGTCTGTTAGCCAATCTGGTCGTGTAAAATTATTTTTCTCCTGCAAAAGAAAACAATTTAAACTGACATCACTTGCACTATGAAATGATGAAATTGTTACAAAAAACACCAACAGAAGGCACCATGTGGGACCCATACAACAAATACAAATTTTAAAATGTTCAATGTTTTCTAGATTGTGTGTGCATGCATTTACCATACTGTACATTTAAAGGTTTGTTTGTTTGTTTTAAAAGAGCTGCAGTAACATCATTCCTTACATATACTATTGCACCAAGTTCATAATTAAATCAAAATGCCTTAAAGCAGATTTCTGTGATCCAACATTTAAAAGCAGTTACCTCACAAAATATGGTGTCTGCTAGCCCAGCCAAATTATCAAGTGTCACTTCCATGCCTGCACTATTGGTGGCAGTCAGCACCTCACATAAACTCTGGAATGCACATCAAAAACTCCCATACAATTTGTTAACTACCACCTAAGTGAAATCTGAAATCCAAGTTTGTGAACGTGCTAATAAAAAACAGACATATTTCACGCATTTCCTGACCTCTTGTGACCCTTAACCATTGAGTGGGGTCACCCAATTGAGCATGCACAGGAAGGTCTTATCATCAGGTACATGCATACCAATTAAGTTTGGCTTTGAAGAAGAAAACAGTATTTGAGAAGATAATTTTTGATAAAATAGGCGAATATTTTACCTATTTACCTACACTGTGTCCTTGACCTTTAAGCGAGATCACTCAAATTGATGTAATTAGAAAGGTTTGCCACAAAGTATCCTTGGGCCAAGTTTGAAACCTGTGTCTTGAGAAAATGCCAACGTCAAACCTACAGACTAGAGATGACGGAAACAGACGATAGATAGCCCAATACAAAGACTCTCTTTTGCTATTGCATGAGAGCCCCATAAATGGCAGTGTATGTGTAAGATGTAATTTTTAGCCATGATGAACACCCAGGTTATTTAATCCGTTAAGCAAGTATGCATTCACATAACAGCATTGGTCTCTGTCACAGTAATGCACATTTTCCCATGGGCATTTTTGCTGGGTAGTTCTATAAAACTATCCAATAACAAACAAACTATCCTGTCATGCGCCTAGCCAAGACAAATACTTCTAGTGATGTAATAAATCAAAAGTCCATTTAGTTTTCCTTGTGTGATTTGCAACAAAAGCACATGTACCTGGTATTTTTGAATATGTTGTGATGCAGCAGGTCGATCATCAGTCCATGGAACTCTAACATTTGTCACTCGGGGGCATGGAGCATGTGCAAACAACTGTCAATAAACAAATCATTTTTAAATTCATACTACATTTACAAATGGGTCTGTTTAAAACTCAACTCCAATATTCATTCCAGAATTTAATTCATAAGGTTTATTAATAGTAATAAAACTCAAAGAGCGCTTGAATACATATTTTTTTCAAAAAGGATCCTACAGAATATGTCTACCTTATACATGAAACAGCTGGTAACATAACTAGTCATACCAGATGACACATATTATATACCGGAAACACTTGAAACCCCAAGGGTGGATGTGGAAGAGGGGGGGGGGGGGGGGGCGAGGTTGGGGGGTTCCAGGCTCCAACCACCCCCCCTCTCCCACCACCAGGCCAAAATTCTGTAAAATGCTACATCAAAGTCCCTTTATTGGACTTTGGACCCCCCCCCCCCCCCCTCCTTGTGGGTGATGAGAAAGATGCAAGAGGTTCTCACATGTGCTAGGCGCGCTTCCAAGCTGCTACCCCAACCCCCGCCAGCGGGTTATGAGACAGTGCAAGAGGTCCTTACCATCCCCACCACCCCATGAATAGATGGAAAGACAAAATGCAAGACACAAGTTGAAATAAAGAGAAAGAAAACAGTCGCCCTCTTTTGTTTTGTACAACTGCTAAAGATGTTCATGCTCATAATGAAAAGCATAAAACAATAGTAATGTGTTTAAATATTCAGCAAATCTTATGTACATTTCCTATACCTGGTCATGGTCCACATCCTGTGTGTGTATGGGGATGGGCTGCCACCATCTTGGGATCCAGTCTGTGATATTGGTAGTGAAAACACCTGCCAGTAGGCTCTGGGCTGTCATTAGGGTCCGATCATAATCAGTGCTGCGCACCAGGACCTGCTCAGTCAGTTCAAAGTCAAAGAGGTATTATATTATATCGAGCAACATTTTGCTTGATATAGTGCCGATAACAGGCAGATGCGATTACGAGACCCGACTCGAAATGTCCGAGTTGTAAGACGAGGTCTGTTTATCGGCACTGTATGAAGCAAAATGTTGCTCAATATAATGTATGTACCCAGTCCAAAACAAAACATCCTTATGATTACCGCCATTGGTGATGAAGTGGTCAATTTCGCTATATTTAGACATAATAATAATAATAAGCACATTAAATAGGCGCTTTATCCCAATTGAAAATCGGCTCAAAGCGCCGGCGCGAACTGAACCCAACAAGCACACTCACGTGAATCACACGCATTCACTCACACACTGTACTAGTACATATACACAGAACATTCACGTGGTGCTAAGGGCAAGCTCAAGCGAGCTACTGTAGTTTTTGGAAATTTAAAATCGTTTGTATTTGAAATTTGATTAAGTGGGCTGAAACTGATACCAAAGTCATGGGGGAGGAAGAGCCGGAGTACCTGGAGAAAGAACCCCTGACGGTCCGCCCGAATTAACGGTGACACTTACTAGAGGAGAAAAATCCGACGCCGGAACCCGTAATCGAACCATAAAACTTCCCAACCTGACTACACTAACTGAAATGTACTCAGTGCAAATCCACCAAGGTGTACATCCACCCTGATTTTCCATTTATTTTTAAAACTAAATAAACTCAGCGTGAATCTTCACAGCATGATTCCACCCAGCATAAATCGACAAAGGCTTGAATTTACTCAAATAAAAATATCTCAGTGGGATAGCGACAGCACACGTTTACACTGGGCAGATTTACGCCCAGGTTGATTCAAGCTGTGTGTTGATTTTTGCTGGCTATTTTCACATTTTTTAAAAGATTTGCGCTGAAACATAGCGACCTTACCCCTTCAGCACCACAGACAGTGGCCCTGTGTGTACTACACACACTAGAAAAATCACGTCACCACAAAACTCTTGACGTCACAGTCATGGTCTGGAGTTCATGTCAGACTTTTCTGAAATGTTGCAAAGGAGGTGACATGACGTAAAGTTTACATACACTTAGGCTGAATGGAACTTTACCATCCAACACCAAATGTATGCTTCAAACATACAGAACCCAGCAAATCTGACACTGCTGTACACGTTTCATCGCGCAAATTCCCTCTCGTGCGCCTCCAATGTTGGAAAAACAGGTAGATAAGCTGCCTTAGATGCGACCACAGACATTAATAACAATGTCTATTTATGAACCTAAGTGTGATACTTCCAATGTGTTGTCTCTGTCCAAATGGTGACATGTTGTGTGCCCCATTTTGGACTGTTGACTCAGTGCAGAGATTTCGTTTGACTGTGTAGACATCAATGCTTTCTAGTTCTAACTCAGACTCCGAAATGCCTAATCCAGTTAGTCTCCAGACTCGAGTTTGCACTGCCGTGAACCTATATTGAGTATGAACATCGCGCTATTCTATGCCGCAGAGCCGGGACGGTCGGTCGAATCGCGCATGTTGACAGCCATGGGTGTCTGGTTTGCGGCTTGGTGGTCGCGATTTTATCCCGGCTGTGTAAACATAGCAGCATAAAGGCAACACTAGCCAGCAAGATACATACAGATTCTTATGACCGCGCCTACTCCTAGACACGTATGAGCATAATTATGTGACTCTTGCAGCTGTCGACATTTTGCCTGTGCATGTGTTATATTCATCACTGCAACCCGATTAAACTACGTAAACAATAGCAACATGAAGGTACTTCGACTCATAAATACACAATAGCTTCTCACAAGCCCCAACACTCTGCGTGGAACTCATAAAGATATATGCCTCTTGGAGAGTTTTGTCTATGGTTATAGGTGAACATTGCTAAATAGTGAATGTCATTCGTCTGATGTAAAAACAAAAATATATTTATCCTCGGGAAAGTATGCAGTAACAGTGGAATGAATGTTTATTGATAGGTTCATTTGTCTCTGTGCACATCAAACGGAACAGAGTAGAACCTTCTGCCGTACCGTCTGATGGCAGTTGCGCTGAAAGCCTTCAAGGCTGGCTCTGAGCACCATCTTGTCCTGCCCCCAGTCCTCCACCAAATAACAACCCTGTCCATGCCCATGTCAGTATATAGTTTTAATTTGCAACTGACCTGGCTTTTAAATTTCTGAGTTTTTAGAAGTGAACCCGCCCGTATATGTGTCTCAGTACATCCAAGTATATTCCGTAGTGAACCCGACTTTGTCATGAAAACCCAAGGACTGATGTTGAGGCCAAAGGGGAGGGCTCGAAACTGGTATACGACCACGCCAAAGGCAAAACGTAGATACCGGCGAGACGACGGATGAATCGGTACGTGAAGATAGGCGTCTGACAGAACGCGGCTGATCACGAAGTCCATCGGCCGGACAGCTGCGCGGAGAATCCTGGCTGTCTCCAACCAAAAGTGCAGAGCCGAAATGAACTTGTTTAGCGCCGACAAGTCAATGACTGGCCGCCACTTGCCCCCTGGCTTGGGAACGAGAAAGAGGCGGCTGTAGAACGCTGGCGAGTCTTGTCGGGAGACCACTTCTGTCGCTGCTTGTCGAGTAAGGCCGTTACTTCTCCGTGCAGAGCTTCTGCCTGGAGTCGGTCGACTGGAGCCTGGGTCCACAATGGGGACCTGCGTAACGGCAGAGGGGGCTGGAACGAAAGCTGAAGGCCTGAGGAAACAGTCGATATGATCCAGGGATCGTCGGGGAACAGTGATCTCCAAAGGACGCTGTAGTTGGCCAGCCACCCGCCGACTGGAGACCCGAGAACTGTTGATATGGGCAGAGGGGGGGGGGGGGGGGTAAGTCAGCGCGGGCCTGACCGCGCCCCGATTTACGGGCACCGCAGGACCAAGAGGGGTGATAGGTGGGGAAGGACTGTGGAGCCTGAAGGGGGCGAGCCCTACCGCGGGAATGCCGACTGGAAGCGAGGTGGGTCTGGAAGACCGCAGGGCAAGACCCCGGCCGGGCGGGTAGCGCGAAAGCGAGATGAAGCAGAGGCGGAGGCAGGATGGGGCCACAGATCCTTGGTCACTTCCTTAACTGTCTGCCACGTGTCACCAAACAGATGGGAACCGCCAAAGGGAGCCTGGCGGAGCTGAGTCTTCACCGTCTTGGGGAGATCCGTGCAGAGTCGCAGGAGCGAATCCTGCCGCCATGGGTCACAGTTGGCGGCCGCTGCCATGGCGTTGGTTGAGGAAAGGTAGGTGGCCCGGTTAGCAACTACCAGGATGGACTGGATGTCGTGGAGTGTGGACGAGGCTTCCAGGTCCCAAGTGTCCTCCAGGCAATGCAGCACCGCTTGAGTAGCCGGGAACCCGGAGCACACTAGTGAATTCCAAACGAAGGAGGCGATCCTGTCAAGCGGGCGAGGCCAAGCATTCTGGACTATCCTGCGCCCGCCCGCCTGGTTGATGGCTGCCGCATCCCCTGAGGAAGAGGGATGGTGAAGGCTTGAGAGTGCCAAATGTGTCCTGGCGTAGCTGGGCAGAGAACGCTTCGGCGAGATCCCGGAAGCCGGCTGGCTGAGGGAGAGACTTGCGACGCTTGACCTGCCTCTGCGCATCAACCATGGCGGAAGCCCGTCTCTTCAAAGGGGGTGAAGGCGAGAGGAAATTCGAGATAAGACGGGAGGCCTCTCCCAAAGCACGGACCGTCTGTGAGCCGCGCGATGGGCCAACATCCTTAGAAGAGGAGGAGACCGACGAAACAGCTGAGAGGCGGTCGGGAGACCCGGAGGGTGAGTCCCGCAATAAGATGGCCGAAGCCGAATCCGCTGGATGTAGGCTGAGTACGTCCGGGTCTACATCCTTAGACTGCCTATCACGCGAAGCCACATGGAGGGGCGACCGGCTCCGAGAGCGCTGGTCCGCTGAAGGTGACTGGCGAGGGTGCGCGCGAAGGATAGGCGGAGCCGCCCGCGAAGCCCGTCCGGCGGGGCGTCGCGGGGAAAGAGGGACCGCGGTCGAACGACGGCCAAAGGCGAACCTTGGCACTGTAAGCCCCCAACTTGCAGAACCGCAAGGGGAGGGGGGGGCTGCAAAAACGGGGACGACGCGAGGACGGAGAGGGGATCGCGGGTGACGGGGACCGCACTCCGAACGAAAGAGGGGAGGCGGTAGGGGAACCCTGGCTCCCCAAGCCTGCTCGGGGGATCGTGAGCGGGAAGGGGGTGTAACAGCGACGCCGCGGATCCGGTCCTGTGCATTACTGTCCGAGTCACACCGGGCCCGCCTGGAAAGTTCGGGGCTGGGGGGGGGGGGGAGGGAGGAGGGGGGGGGGGACAGTAAGGTGTCTCGCCGAGCCCGCTCAGGCAGAGCAGAGCAGGGAGGGGACGAAATTTGGGCACGCGGCCCCCGCTCAGAAGCCTTGGAGTGCGGGGGACGCGTGTCAAAGTCACACCGGGCCCGCCTGGTCGATACGGGGCAGGGGTGGACAGTAAAGTGTCTCGCCAGGCCCGCTCAGGAAATTCGGAGTGGGGAGGGGACAGAAATTGGGCACGTGACCTCCGCTCAGAAGCCTCCGAGCGTGGGGGGCACGTGTCAAAGTCACATCGGGCCTGCCTGGTCAATACGGGGCGGGGGACGTAAATGTAGCTCACCAGGCCCGCTCGGAAGATTCGGAGCTCAAGCCAAAGTACAGAAGAAACGGAACGTGGGGAGCGTGACTCTGATACTCGCCTGCCCTGCTCGGAATACTCGGAGCGGGGAGGGAGTTCCTGCGCGGTTACGGTAAACGAAGGGAACTTACCTGAGGGCCGGACGGCACGGATGACGGAGCGAAGTGGTGCATGAGGAGCCGACGGAGCAACGCCATCCTGTGGAGAAGTCCGGGGAGACTGTTGGGTCCTCGCGCTGGGACCATATGGCGTTGAGGCGCGTCCCCTGGGTGGTGGATAGGGGGTCCCTCGTGAGAGGGGTGCACCGAATGAAATAAGGTGCTGTGAACCAACATGGTCTAAGGGAAGGTGACCCCGACAGAAAACCCCTGGTCCTCCTAGTAAGGGGGTTGGGCGTAGGGGTAGCTTCCCCACCCTGCAAAAAAGGAAATAGCTACAAAAACGCCGATGAAAAGACTAACAGTAATTCCTTTCCTGGAGGAGGAAGGTTCTTCTACCAGAAGACTTATGACGTCCTGAGGTGAAAGCCGGAAGTCTTCGGAAGCCACAGGACCGAGCCGCCTCTCTCTATCCAGGGATACAACCATGGGCACATGGAACATCAAGACCATGTACCAGAGCGGCAAGGCCGCCCAGATAGCAGCGGAAATGCAAAAGTACAACCTTTCCCTGCTAGGTATCAGTGAAGCCAGATGGACGCAGTCTGGACAGAAAAGGCTGTTAAGTGGGGAGATGATTCTGTATTCAGGTCATGAAGAGGAGAATGCCCCCCATACAGGTGTGACATTCATGCTGTCACCAGCGGCACAGAGAGCGCTGATGGGCTGGGAACCTCTTGGGCCAAGAATTATCACAGCAGCCTTTAGAACCAAGAAAAAGCTCAAGCTGAACGTCATCCAGTGTTATGCGCCCACAAATGACAAGTGACGAGGAAGAGAAACAAGAGTTCTACGACCGACTCCAGAGTGCCTTGGACAAATGTGCGGAGCGAGACATCACCATCGTCATGGGCGATTTTAATGCCAAAATAGGGGAGGACAACACCGGATACGAAGAGGTGATGGGGAGACAGGGACTAGGCTTGGAGATGAGTGAGAACGGGGAGAGGTTTGTAGACTTTTGTGCTCTAAACCGACTTGTCATTGGAGGCAGCATCTTCCCACACAGAAGAATACACAAAGCAACTTGGGTCTCACCTGACCATACAACATAGAACCAAATAGACCATATCTGCATTAGCAAGAAATTTAGAAGATCCCTTCAGGATGTTCGAGTGAGGAGGGGAGCAGATGTCGCCTCAGACCACCATCTGCTTACCTTAAGAATGAAGCTCAAGCTAAAGAAAAGCCGCACAGAGACAACAAGAAGACAGCGCTATAATGTAGGCCTCCTGAGAGAAACTGGAGTTAGAGAAGAGTTCAAACTGGTGCTGTCCAACCGGTTTCAAGCGCTACAGGAGCTAGTAAATGAAGAGGCGGCAGTCACCACAGAGCAGCAGTGGAAGGCAGTTAGAGAGGCGCTGAACTCAACCTGCAAAGACACTGTAGGGTTCAGGAAACACCATCACAAGGACTGGCTGTCGGCACAGACCTTGAAGAAGATAGAAGTGAGGAAGCAGAAGAAAGCAGTTGTCAACAACAGTCGCACGAGAGCAGCCAAAGTAAGGGCACAGGGGGAATACTGGGAAGCCAACCGCGAGGTGAAGAGGAGTATCAGGGCAGACAAGAGGGCCTACACAGACAGCCTGGCAGCAGAGGCAGAAAAGGCAGCAGGCAGCGGCAACATGAAACAGCTCTACGACATTACCAGAAGATTGTCAGGCAAGTATGGCCATACAGAAAGACCAGTAAAAGACAAAGAAGGCAAGCCTATTGCAGACAGAGCAGACCAACTCGACAGATGGGCCGAGTATTTTGAAGAGTTACTGAACAGACCTAGCCCACCCGACCCCCCAGACATCCAGCTGGCAGAGACCGACCTACCCATCAGCTGTGACAGACCCAGCCAGGAAGAGATCAGAAGAGCAGTGGCATTTTTGAAGAATGGCAAAGCAGCAGGCCCTGATGGCATCCCAGCGGAGTCTCTGAAAGCAGACCTAGAGACAACAGTGGAGATGCTGTACCCACTGTTTGGAAAGATCTGGGAAGAGGAGGTGATGCTGGCTGACTGGAAGGAGGGGTACCTAATCAAGCTTCCCAAGAAAGGCGACCTCAGCAAGTGTTCCAACTACAGAGGAATCACCTTGCTGTCAGTACCAGGAAAGGTCTTCAACAGGATCATCCTGGAGAGAATGAAGAGCTCCGTTGACCCCCAGCTGAGAGACCAGCAAGCAGGATTCAGGAAGAACCGATCATGTACAGACCAGATCGCCACTCTCCGCATCATCGTGAAACAGTCTCTGGAGTGGAGCTCCCCGCCTTTCTCCAGTTGAAAAAAGTGTGGAGTTCCAGAGAGCTGTCACAACACACCAAAGTCCGGATTTTCAACTCCAATGTAAAAGCAGTTCTCTTATATGGAGCAGAGACTTGGAGATTGACAAAAACCACTGTCAACAGAGTACAGACCTTCATGAACAGTTGCCTTAGAAGAATTTTGAAAATCCACTGGCCAGAGAAGATCAGCAACGTCAGACTCTGGGAGAGAACAGAGCAGATAACAGCAGAGAATGAAATTGGGCGAAGAAGATGAATGAAATTGGGCGAAGAAGATGGGGATGGATCGGTCACAGTCTGAGAAAGCCAGCTTCCAGTATCACTAGGCAGGCATTGTCATGGAACCCCCAGGGAAAGAGGAAAAGAGGTAGGCCGAGAAACTCCTGGCGTCAAGACCTCCAAGCAGACATCAAGAGACTGGGAACCACCTGGAGTAGAATCGAAGGAGAAGCACAGGACAGGAGTTGCTGGAGGTCTCTCGTCGACGGCCTATACCCGGGTAGGGGTGACAGGCTTAAGTAAGTAAGTACTGTTGGGTCCGGGAAGGACGGTCACATCTGTAGAAATCCCACATCTGAGACCACCGGTCCTCACTCCACTCGGCACACACGTCACACATCCTGTCGGAACAGCAGCCCAAGCACAGCAGGCAGGCGTCGTGGGCGTCAGAGGGCCACTGGAAATCCCCACAAAGGAGGCAATACTTCAAAATAGAAGCCGCCATAGCGTCCGCTGCACACCGTCCGCAGGGCGGAACACACTCAAGCGCCAAACTCACTCCACAAGGCACAAAGTCATGAGGGAGAGCAAAGTCACAAGCCGAAACCCAAGGCCGCAGCCAAGGACGAAGTTCACTGAAAGGTAACCCCGGTCGGAACCGGTCGGCGCTAAGTCCACACACAGTAGAACGTTGAAGTGTAGAACACACCAACGAAGCACACTGAGTCCAAGGAGAAAGTCTAATCCACAACGGCAAAATGCCAAAACGTTTGTAGTAATAACCAGAGAAGACACCGGTCGAAATATCGTAGCAAGGCAAAATCCCGACTGTACACGGTCGAGCTAAGAGTGAAACTGGTAAGCTTTCGCCCCACGCATGCCGGGATAGGGTGGTAAGGGGAGGCCACCCGGGCTCCTAGACATGGATCCCCGGTGTCTCCTCCCAGCTGTGTAGGGGACACAACTTTGGGCTGAAATCGTTAGGCTATAGAGTGCCATCAGACGGTACGGCAGAAGGTTTTACTCTGTTTCGTTTGATGTGCACAGAGACTAATGAACCTATCAATAAACATTCATTCCACTGTTGCCACATACTTTCCCCGAGGATAAAATTAATATATTCTTGTTTTTACATCAGATGGATGACATTCACTATTTAGCAATGTTCACCACATCAGACGGATGACATTCAATATTTAGCAATGTTCACCCATAACCATAGACAAAACTCTCCAAGAGGCATAGATCTTCATGAGTTCCACGCAGAGTGTGGGGGCTTTGTGAGAAGCCATGTGTATTTATGTGTCGAATTATCTTCATGTTGCTATGTTTACGTAGTTTAATTGGGTTGCGATGATAAATATAACACAGGCAAAACGTCAACAGCTGCAAGTCACATAATTATGCTCATACATGTCTAGGGGTAGGCGTGGTCATAAGAAACTGTATGTATCTTGCTGGCTAGTGTTGCCTCTATGCTGCTATGTTTACACAGCCGGAATAAAATTGCGACCAGAGCCCCAAACCATACACCCATGGCTGTCAACACGCGCGATTCGATGACTGTCCCGGCTCTGCGGTGTAGAATAGCGCGATGTTCATATTCACTATAGGTTAACGGCAGTACAAACTTGTGTCTGGAGACTAACTGTTTCTGCAATCGTGCGTGTTGTTGAGTAAAGTCTACTTGTAATAAGAACACAGATAATGATGGAAAATGCCAGCAGGTTTGTTTATTTAGTCTTTTTCTAAGGTTGTCACTATCACCAGCGGATATCAGTGTCATCAATCTCAATTGTATCGCGTGGATTCGATGCGTGTGTTTGCTGCTGTCAATTCTCCGTTTATGTGTGTGTGTGTGGGAAAGAAATTTTGAGCGTACATACACACTAAGAAGTATTTCAATACTATTGAGCATAAGGAGCTCGCTCATGTGACAGTATGACTACATATTTAGCGTTTTTTGCTTTGGCAGAGGCAAGCATCAAGATTTAAATGTTTCTGGTCTGCAAGGGATTATGGGAAGGAAAGAATATCAAGCAAGTTCATGAATATTAATTTGCTTGTTATACAATTGAATATATCAGTATGTGTGTCAAAGAAGGGAAAATTTTATGGAGTGGGTACATACATTCATATTTGTCTCCACACATAGCAGTACTTAATTAACAGCTCTCGATGCACACTCAACTCTAAAGGTCTCTGGGACAGAAATTAATGATGGGCCCATTGAGTTAAAAAATCTCTTGGATCCGACTTAACACACCAACACACTAAATTCTCTATTGAAAAAACAGCAATTAAAATTACGTAACTGGAAAGCTCTTCAAAAGTTCAACCATATTAATAGTTCCAATGTGGTTTTTACTATCATAGTCGATCAATATATCACCTGAACTGTAAAACTGTAAAAATGTAATGAAGTATAATCAGAGGTAAACTCCAACATTTGGAAATGTTATTTTCAGGCTCATTCTGTTTTGCAATTTTGGATTTTTGGGCTCATTGCACTTGTGAATATATTATAAAAAGATATATAATATGTATAAACAAGAATGCCAAAGCCTTCATGGCTCATGTGTATGACTGATCCACCTGCTTAATTATATATGTAATCTGACCTTCATGACTGTGACCTTTCTGACAGGTCACTGGAATGTTCAAAAGGAAACATTTGACATAATTTGTAACTGCAACATCCATGTTATCCCAAAGTTAGACATTTTGTATACATTTGTCGACCTCCTGCGAGCCTTGACGTTTGCAAGGGGTCAACCAAATTAGAATGCATAGAAATGTTTTGTCTTAATTATAGCTACCTGTGTGCAAAATGTAATTGAAGAGTTTGCAAAAACACTGACAGGAATCTAAAATTCTACAAAATGTAAGCATTTTTCTACACATTTGCTGACCTCTTGTAAACTCTGACCTGTCCGATGGGCCATCCAGATTAATATCTACGTTCTGGAAGGACTTACCATCAGGCATCTCTAGCTGCGCCAAGTTTTGTTTTAAAGCTGTAAATAGTATTTGAGGGGGAAAAAAAGGTAACAAGAAAGGCACAGCCCTTATGGATCACGTGTGTGACCAATCCACACATGTCTGACAATAAGTAAAGAGATGGCGTCTGCACCAACAAAATCCACGTTTTCTCAAAATTTAATCAATTTTCACACATCTGTGAAACCCCATGACCCTTGACCTTTGCAATGAATCGACTAAATTAGGATACTTAGGAAGATCTTATCATCAACTACCTTTGTGCCAAATTTGACTGAAAAGTTTGCAAAAATGTTGATAATAACTACAATTATTGGCATTTTATACACATTTGTCGACCTCTTGACCTTTTGGAAGGGTCATCCAACTTAGTATGTATAGATAGGTCCTACCATCAGGTATCTCTGTAGCAAGTTTGGGTTTGAAGTTGTGAATAGTAATTGAGAAAAAAGCATTTCTTGTCGAAATATGTCTATTTGTTACCTATTTCCTGAGCTCTTGTGACCCTTGACCTATTCGAGGGGTCATCCAAATTAGTATGCATAGATAGGTCTTACCATCAAATATCTCTGTAGGAAGTTTGGGTTTGGATTTGTGAATAGTAATTGAGAAAAAAACATCTTTTCTCAAAAATATGGCGATTTTGGACCTATTGCTTGAGCTCTTGTGACGTACCCTTGACCTTTCTGAGGGATCAACCAAATTAGTATGCATAGAAAGGTCTTACCATCAGGTATCTCTGTAGCAAGTTTGGGTTTGAAGTTGTGAATAGTAATTCAGAAAAAAACATCTTTTGTCAAAATATGGCTATTTTGGTTCTATTTCTTGAGCTCGTGACCCTTGACCTTTCCGAGGGATCAACCAAATTAGTGTGCATATAAAGGTCTTACTATCAGATATCTTTGTACCAAGTATGGGTTTGAAGTTGTGAATAGTATTTGAGAAAAAAATAAATTATGTCCAAAAATAGCTATTTTTTATATATTTCCTGATCCCCTGTGACCTTGACATTTGTTCTCTGAAATTGGTATGTTTTGAAAGGTCTTGCCACAAAGTATCCTTGGGCCAAGTTTGAAGACTGTAGCTTGAATAGTCTCTGAGAAAATGCTAATGTTAAAGTTTACCACGGATGACAGGCGGACGACCACAGGCCAAGAACATAGACTTACTTTTGCTTTGCATGTGAGTAAAAAATATGACTGCTTTTCACCTTTTACCATGCCTCAAAGTGCCCTTGAACTATGAGAGGTCATTAGACTTGGCACATGTTTAAAGAGGACCTGCTACAAAGTATCCTTGGGCAAAGTTTTCAGACAATGGCTTCAATTCTCTCCGAGAAAATGCCAACATTAAGTTTACCACATGCCATGATGGACAATGGCAGACAGCGGGCAGACAACTGACCACTGGCCATGTACATAGACTCACTCTTGATATTGCATGTGAGCAAAAAAACACTTCAAATGATCCAGCATTTCACCACTATTTCACTTTTTATTTCACACATAATATCATTACCTCTGCTCGTTTGTAATCATCTGAGAGAAATTCATGGTACCTCTTCCGTAGCTCTTGTCCAAATTGAAAGGACTGTCTCATGCCAATCTTGAGTGAAAAAAACATGCACACAAATGAAGTGACACATACATACCCCTCCTTGCATGTAAACAATTAAAATATTATATATGCATACCGGTATTATGATAATAGTAAATAATAACCAAAACTGGTGCTAGTGTACTAGTTCCGCAATTAACAGACTGCAGGTTTATTCTAGCTTTCTAAGATTTGCTAACACATAAAGATAATAGAGTGGAAAATGGATCAGCCCTATGCTTAACATACTAAATTAGTATTTATAAAAATCCAGACCAAAAAAAGGTAACTATCAAGCACATAAACTGATAAGAAATTCCCGACAAAGAAAGCAACACCTTTAGAAAGGGCAAGTACAACAAAATAAATTGTGCTGCACTTGTCCTTTCCAAGCATTTTTTTGTGCTAATTTCTTGCTAGGATTTTTTAAAAATAACTTAACCCTTATCATTCGGAATATACCAGTGTGTGAAATAAGTTTGACTAAAATAGTTCATGGGTAGTGCCAGAATAGCTTGGTGCCTCTTGGCGCCAAGCTATTCTGGCACTACCTTTGAACTAAAGCCATTGGTCTATATCTTTATCTGTAAGTACTATAATGTAGCTTGCATATGGCAGTGTACAAATCTGAAGCTTTTAGCCTCAGTATGATATGGGTTAAGACAGTGATATAATCTGGCACTATACCCTTCAACCATTATGGTATTCATCTCCCACAGGCGGTACATACTGTCCTTAGATCCCAAAACATGCACCATCCAGAAAAGTCATCATTGTAGGTGTGATTGTAGATTTAAAAAAGGTACCTTGATAAAGTAATGAAATAATTTTTAGCTGATGGGGTACAGTTTGGTGGTTTCACTCAAAAATGTATTGAGGCATTTGAACCCAACATATCTGTACACAGAAATCAGCCTAAAATTAATCAGCAACCTGGCATGTATTAAGTGTTGTTTCTGCATTCAGACTTGAGATCTCCCAAAATTTATTGAGAGAAAACACACAAATGACTGCTGAAATATAAATATGATTATATTATTTATCCTAAAAATCACTTGCCACATTCCTTCTGCCAATGAAGATAAGTAGCGGCTAATCTCTCCGTTTGTTTGTTTGTCTATTTTGACAAAGGGTATTTACCCGAAATATTAATAAATTGTGTTGTACCCATCTTTTCTAAGCGTGTTTCTTTCTCCGTTGGGTACTTCTTTGCATATTACACGCTTGGTAGTCACCTTTTTGGTCTGGATTGATTAAAAATCACTTGATTACTTCACAAGATGGGTGCAGCACCCATTACTGGTTTCCTCTGGCTGACAAAAAAAAAATGGAGCTATATAGATATATTTACGAGGGAGAAACCATTCAATTCTACCCCATCAGCAGTATGATACCTGGGTAAGCTGACCAAATCCTTGTGGCCACATTGACTCCTTTATTGAGTTCTTTGGGTATGTCTGAATTGGACTTCTGTCTCCATGGCGGAAAAGCTGCAAATAGGTACTGTTGGTATTAGTAATTGCAAACTGTATGAATCTGCATATACACGTACTTATACTGTACTCGCTGATACTGACAACCTAGCCGGCAACATGTAATTGTGCCAAACCACACTGTCAAATCTGGGTGCGTGTCGTTAGCAGTACAAATCACAAAAACTATGTGTCGTTGGCACTACGATTGCTAGCACTTATTATATGTGTCCTACGATCGATAGCACTACAATCACTAGCAATATATATATATATATATATATATATATATATATATATATATATATATATATATATATATATATATATATATATATATATATATATATATATATATATATATGTCACTAGAACAATGTAACAATAATCCAATGGCTCGCAAAATAAATATCCAGGTAAGTCTATGTGTCAGTAGCATGAGTGTCTATAGACCTATTGTGCTACTGACACACAGTTCTTACAGCTGAAGTTCTATCAACACATAATGCTTCTGATGTATAGTGCAAACAGAATTCAGCCATTAAATTTGTCATCTACACAGGGAGGACCAAATCCACTTCCCTGTTGCCAAATGCGAGTAGATTTCTTGTCTCACAACGTAAACTCATGTTTCTGGGATCCCATAATGCAAGCACACACAAAATTGTTTGAGCGACAGGGGAAAAATAAATTTCCCAGATATAACCTGGCTAGCTGTAGATCCAAATGGCTACTAGGGTCCTGGGGTCAGTTGCATGAGCGAGCTTAGTCCTGCACCAGCCACTAAGCAAGGTGCACCGCTATAGCAGCGCAACTTGCTTAGTGACTGGGTAGTACATTTGTTCCTCCCTGCTACATTGTTATGAAATGAAATTTACATATTGTTTGTAACCTTTCTGGCACAAGCCTATCATAAGCATCACAATCAAAGCCGATGTGCGATGGCGTGAAGTGACAGACTTGCGATGTCTGGCTGTAGTATTAGTGGTGAACATTTGATTACGGTAAATACATTAGATCTACCGGATTTGAGATATGCGACTCACTCTCAAAAGGTGCCATGCAGACAACCCAAAAATAAACATGGGTTGAAAACAACCTGACAAGATTTTCTGACTTTGTTTTCCATTTGGCTTCTCAGTTCTGTTGAGTTTTTGAAAATATTATGAGTGGTTTATGAGAAACAGCGATTTTAAAGCTAGAGGTTAAAATGTGTCTTAATTGTGACACGTGACGACAAATTCTTTCATTTTGCCTAAACTACAGGTTAGATGATACCTGTAATTGATTAAAACCATTCCTCTAGGTAGCCCTCAATGAAATATTTCTGCAAAACATGAAAAAAATACCTAATTACGTGCAAAATGAGAACCCATTTGCCTCAGTCTTAGGTGACTCTTCTTTTCACTCTCACACATTTGCCTAGGCAAAGCGAGCATCGTGATATTCAGATGACTTTGTCTACATTGATAATTTAGTGAAAAATAAAGATCGAACTCTAAAAATGAAGTCTGCAAACTTCTAAAGCAAACTTTTTCACATCACTGCGAACGGAATAGCGCTAGTGCATTCGACGAAGCGAGTATCAGCAAGCTTCAGGCCCCACATTCCAACCGAATGATGTGATGACAGACACCTCCCAGACGCAGTGACTGCGTTTCTTACTGAACAGCGTGCCAGTGTGTACTCTTTAGAAACCATTTTGGACGGCTTTTACGTTAATCATCATAGATGTAGTCCTAGTTTGACGAAAACGATGTAGAGATCCAGGAACACCTAGCAAAAAAAAGAGCCGCCCATCAGGCCCACCTAGCCCAGCCTTCCTGCCCTGTGAAGAAGTCTGCCTTCCGCCTCGTCTGCAGCAGTCTCCAGCGCAAGCTCAGAGATCTCCAGAATGAGTGGTGGACCAGACTTGCACAGAGGACCCAGCTTTGCGCTGACAATGGTGACTACAGGGGCTTCTACGAAGCACTGAAAGCAGTGTATGGCCCCAGGCACCTGGTACAAAGTCCCCTGCGAAGCGCGAATGGCCAGGCACTCCTCACAGATAATACCTCCATCTTGAACCGCTGGTCGGAATACTTTCAGAGCCTCTTCAGCGCTGAGCGCACTGTTCAAGAAGCAGTCGTCCTACAAATCCCACACCTCCCAGTGAGGGTTGAATTGGACGAACCGCCCACCGCTGAAGAGACCCTCACAGCCATCCACCAGCTCAAGAGTGGCAAAGCAGCAGGCATTGATGGAATACCGCCAGAGATCTGGAAACATGGAGGCACAGCACTGCACAACAGGCTCCATGACCTCTTTCTCTGCTGCTGGGAGGAAGGAACACTACCAAAAGATCTCCGTGATGCAGTCGTCATCACCCTGTACAAGAACAAAGGCGAGAAGTCTGACTGTTCCAACTATCGGGGAATTACCCTGCTGTCCATTGCTGGGAAAATCCTTGCAAGGCTGCTCCTGAATCGGCTGGTACCTGCCATCGCTGAAGACCAACTCCCAGAGGGCCAGTGTGGCTTCAGAGCAAACAGGAGCACCACCGATATGGTCTTTGTGCTGAGACAGCTACAGGAGAAGTGCCGCGAGCAGAACAAAGGGCTGTACGTAACATTTGTCGACCTAACAAAAGCGTTCGACACTGTGAGCAGGCAAGGCATGTGGCAGATCCTGGAGCGACTTGGCTGTCCCCCAAAGTTCCTCAACATGATTGTCCAGCTACACGAGGACCAGCAAGGCCAGGTCAGACTCAACAATGACCTCTCAGAACCATTCCCTATTCTCAACGGCGTAAAGCAGGGCTGCGTGCTGGCACCAACCCTCTTCACCATCATTTTTAGCATGATGTTGAAGCAGGCCACAGTGGACCTCGATGATGACGATGCAGTGTACATCAGGTATCGTCTCGATGGCAACCTGTTCAACCTCAGACGACTGCAGGCCCACACGAAAACCCTAGACCAACTGATTCGTGAGCTGCTTTTTGCTGATGATGCTGCCCTCATTGCACACACAGAGAGAGCCCTGCAGCGCATCACGTCTTGCTTCGCAGATGCTGCCCAGCTCTTTGGACTCGAGGTCAGTCTGAAAAAGACAGAGGTCCTCCATCAGCCGGCACCCAAGACAGTGTATCGCCCTCCTCACATCACCATTGGCGAGTCTGAACTAAAGTCAGTGCACCAGTTTACCTACCTTGGCTGCATTATCACGTCGGACGCCAAGCTGGACAAGGAGCTTGACAGCAGGCTGGCAAAAGCGAACAGCGCTTTCGGGCGACTTTTCAAGCGGGTGTGGCACAATCAACAGCTGAAAACAGGCACCAAGATCAGCGTGTACAGAGCTGTCGTCCTCACCACCCTGCTGTATGGTTCCGAGTCCTGGGCCCTCTACCGCAGCCAACTACGACTCCTCGAACGCTTCCACCAGCGCTGCCTGCGTACCATCCTGGGCATTCACTGGAGTGACTATGTCACCAACGTCGAGGTCCTTGAACAGGCTGAAACTGTGAGCATCGAGGCTTTGCTGCTGCGGACACAGCTCCGCTGGGCGGGGCATGTCTCCAGGATGGAGGATCATCGCCTACCAAAGATCACACTGTTCGGCGAGCTTGCTACTGGACACCGTGACAGAGGGGCGCCAAAGAAGAGATACAAAGACTGTCTCAAGAAGTCACTTAGTGCCTGCCAAATCGACCACCACCAGTGGTCTTCGCTTGCTGCGGACCGTGACACCTGGCGCTCCACCATTTACAAGGCAGCTGTCTCCTTTGAGGACTCTCACAGAGCTAGCCTTAAGGACAAGCAGCTCAGGAGAAAAAACAGAGATGCCGCAGCTCAGAACCCTGGCCATACCTTCCCCTGCAGCCACTGCGGTCGAACCTGTCTGTCTCGGATTGGCCTCCGCAGCCACGAACAAGCCTGCAGACGTCGTGGTCAACTCCTATAAAATCTTCGTTCGCGAAGTCAAGCCAAGAGAGAGAGAGTCCTACTACTATTGCTTTAAAAATGACTATGAAGTTATATACTAGTTAAGTTGTAATTAAGGTGGTGACTGTTTATGCTGGAGCGACTGTCTACATAAATAGCCGGCGCCGTTTTTATGGCGACGGGCCCCCAGGTAGCAACTGTGAAATTATTCGTCTTTTTTTTTTTTTTTCCGTATTTGTTATTTGTGTAACTAGTCTCAGCCAAGCAGAAAGTTTAAAAACATTATATTATGTGTTATAGAGATACTAAGATAGAACTGTTTTTAATTTGCTTGTGTTAGGGAGGTTCAGGTCAGGTTGGGGCCGTTGGCGCTGGCCATTAGACTCCTTGGCGACGCTTCACCCGTCCCGAGCCATTGTCCATTTGTTTGAAAACTGTTGTGTGAGTGTGTGTGATTGCGAGTTGCACCTGAGGTGGTGAAAAGAATTTCTCTTTTTGAGATAATAAAGTACTCTTATTCTTATTCAGTATGTTATTGTATGTTACTCAGTATGTTACTTGTGACAAAATATGATGTGCGACTCGTCAGATGTCACAAGTAACATCCAATACCCAACAAACCTGGAACAAACAAAATATTTTGAACTCATTGGAATGGATTTATTGTACACTACTAACGCAAACTCACACAACAGTTTCAGTATAGATGTGAACAAAACAATCATGAGCAGAGATGATATAGTAATGTCACTTATGACTCACTTGAGCAGTGACAGTAAAGTTAGTTTTTGCTTGTGACAGGAAACACGTGTCTCAACTTGCTGGATTTTGTTTTCAAAAAGTATTTCAATTCTCTTGTAGCTTTTATCCAAAGGGCATTAAGTTATTCACAGTAACAGAAAACTTGGTGAGAAATGACAGCAGTACGTAGCACCACCACCACAAGAAGAAGAAAAAAGGCCCAAGTTGAGTTTGCTTTGAATTTTATTTCATGATTAAAAAGGTATGTTTCAGTGGTAGGTCTTCTACCTTGTAAGGGTCTTCTACCTTGTAAGCTTACAACCCTGGATCACAAGTCAAGAATGTCTTACAATGATAGTGTGAAATAAATTTCAGCAAACCATGATAACTGTGAAAACAGTCAAGTGACACCAAAGGTATTATGCTAACCACACACAAATATTGTTTTCTTTGTGTTAAGCTTCATCAGTGGCCAGCTGCACTGGTGGGCCCTTGACTAAGCCTGCTGGTTCCCAAAAGTATCTGGTCTGGAAGGCCATGTGTACAGCTCCCAATCCTGCTTCATAAAGCTGACATGTACCAGTCCCAGCATGTCATCTGTCAATTTCACCTACCAAAGCAAACAGATAAAAAATATTTACCAGATATTACAGTGAACCTCTTTTGAGCAGCCATCCTTATAACAGCTCACCCGTCATGAAACGCCATCATTCAGGTGACTTCTATCTAACTATATCCCGTAGTCTTGCCGACCGTTGGGGCACCACTGATGACTTGGCAACCAGCTCCCTCCATTCCTCTGTTCTCTGCCATTCTTAGCGTATCGCCCAGCCTCAGTCCTGTCCACTCTGAGATATTGTCCTCCTATCTTTTCCTCCAAAGCCACCTGAATGACTTAAGCCACCTGAATGATGGTCTTGAATGACAAGAGACATCATGTGTCCTTCGTAATACTCGTGACAGCCCAGTTGTCTTTTCAAACCCCTTTCCTTCTGCTAAAAATATAGTCACTCAAAAGAGGTTGCACTGTATCCTTTGAAAATGTAATGCATGGATGACAGTGCAAAAACTTGAAATGACTTAAAACGGCCCATGGACTAACTATGACCCATAATTCAAAACATGCAAGAGACATGAATTCTCATGAGCCCCTGCTAACACATGCTCTCATGAAAATTTATGCCTCTTGCAGATGGAACGGGCTGACTGACAGATGACGGTGGACAGACGACGGACGTACAACCACTGGCCCAAAACATACTCACTTTTGCTTCCCACGTGAGCCAAAAAGTATGTCATGTCTAGTTATGCTAACCTCGCTGCTGAATGCCCTTTTGATGTGAAAAGCCGTGTGTGTGTATATGTGTGTGTGTGTGTGTGTGTGTGTGTATGTATGCAAACATGAGAATCTCTGATGTTTCTGAACATGCATGCTTGAAACTTAAATTAAGGAATTACTTTGTTTAAGGGGTGCCTAGGAGAGCCTCCGAGCATATTAAAATTGGGTGTCTCATTGAAGGCTTAAAGAAAGTCAGTTTACCACAAAGCAGTCTGTAATTTCTGTCCTATTCATTTGAAATTTAGGATATAACTAGACTGGAAAAATTCCTTGGAATAGTTCATTAGCCAGCTTTGTATCTTTTGAACTTTTTCAGTAAAAATTAATTCTATGCAGAAAAAAATTTAAAAATCAGAAATTTCGTCACCACGCAGACATCAGCACATTACTCTAGATATGACGTATTTAGCACGTGTGCGCGAACACACACGACATACTGTCAGAAGAGCATGTGCGTGAACAGTATAACATGTATCATGTCATCCTCCCTTCACAGTACATTATTGAAACTTGGAAATTGCACCATAAAATTCTAGTTTTGTCACCCTTATTTCTCAAGTCCGGAAGGCAAAGTTGAACTCATATCATGTAAAATATAAAATTACGTAAAACCTGAAATTACATCATGACAAATTACATTTTTCAAACCAATTGCGCATATATGCACTGTGCCCCTTATAGACCTCACTGACGCATTGCCAAATCTGCAAGGTTTTTTCAAGAGGAGATATTTCAACATCAGAATCAGGTCAAAGACAACAGGTAGAGACCCTTGACAGCGAGGACAGCTCACATATAAAGGGACTTTTTGGGTTATGGCTCTCATACAGAAGAGACTTTGTGGGTTATGGTTCATCCCATCTTGTTTAGAATCCTGAAAGAATAATTGACCATTCAGGACCCAAACTAGTCTGGCACTGTTCTTTTCATAGTGATCACCTAAAGTTATCCTACGCATTACAGTGAACTGATCAAGAATCAAGCTTGCCTTGTTTAGTAGCTTATAATGGAAATTTATAAGATCATGGAAGGTGTGGCGCCACTCTACAGCACTGCACCTTTCAGGATCTTAAGAGTTTAAAAAAAATCACCCACCTGGCAAAGGTGGGTCTTGCAATCAGTCCACTGCGCCTTGTAGTACTAACTCATCAATGCTGCTGAAACTGAAAATTTAAGTCAAATGTAAAAAAGCACTTAAAAACTTATTTTTCTAGCACAAAAGGTGAGGTCTGAAAAATAATTCCAGTGTACCTTGTGGGTCTTGCCTGCTCACAGGCAAGGCATGTGGCAGATCCTGGAGCGACTTGGCTGTCCCCCAAAGTTCCTCAACATGATTGTCCAGCTACACGAGGATCAGCAAGGCCAGGTCAGACTCAACAATGACCTCTCAGAACCATTCCCTATTCTCAACGGCGTAAAGCAGGGCTGCGTGCTGGCACCGACCCTCTTCACCATCTTTTTTAGCATGATGTTGAAGCAGGCCACAGTGGACCTTGATGATGACGATGCAGTGTACATCAGGTATCGTCTCGATGGCAGCCTGTTCAACCTCAGACGACTGCAGGCCCACACGAAAACCCTAGACCAACTGATTCGTGAGCTGCTTTTTGCTGATGATGCTGCCCTCGTTGCACACACAGAGAGAGCCCTGCAGCGCATCACGTCTTGCTTCGCAGATGCTGCCCAGCTCTTTGGACTCGAGGTCAGTCTGAAAAAGACAGAGGTCCTCCATCAGCCGGCACCCAAGACAGTGTATCGCCCTCCTCACATCACCATTGGCGAGTCTGATCTAAAGTCAGTGCACCAGTTTACTTACCTTGGCTGCATTATCACGTCGGACGCCAAGCTGGACAAGGAGCTTGACAGCAGGCTGGCAAAAGCGAACAGCGCTTTCGGGCGACTTTTCAAGCGGGTGTGGCACAATCAACAGCTGAAAACAGGCACCAAGATCAGCGTGTACAGAGCTGTGGTCCTCACCACCCTGCTGTATGGTTCCGAGTCCTGGGCCCTCTACCGCAGCCAACTACGACTCCTCGAACGCTTCCACCAGCGCTGCCTGCGTACCATCCTGGGCATTCACTGGAGTGACTATGTCACCAACGTCGAGGTCCTTGAACAGGCTGAAACTGTGAGCATCGAGGCTTTGCTGCTGCGGACACAGCTCCGCTGGGCGGGGCATGTCTCCAGGATGGAGGATCATCGCCTACCAAAGATCACCCTGTTCGGCGAGCTTGCTACTGGACACCGTGACAGAGGGGCACCAAAGAAGAGATACAAAGACTGTCTCAAGAAGTCACTTGGTGCCTGCCAAATCGACCACCACCAGTGGTCTTCGCTTGCTGCGGACCGTGACACCTGGCGCTCCACCATTTACAAGGCAGCTGTCTCCTTTGAGGACTCTCACAGAGCTAGCCTTAAGGACAAGCGGCTCAGGAGAAAAAACAGAGATGCCGCAGCTCAGAACCCCGGCCATACCTTCCCCTGCAGCCACTGCGGTCGAACCTGCCTGTCTCGGATTGGCCTCCGCAGCCACGAACAAGCCTGCAGACGTCGTGGGCAACTCCTATAAAATCTTCGTTCGCGAAGTCAAGCCAAGAGACCTTGTGGGTCAGATGGATTATAAATCGTGTTTTTTGTAACCAGGGACACAATTGAAATTTGTGTCACATCAATTTGTTTCTGCTCATACCATAAGCAGTGCTTGAGTCACCAAAGGCTTTGGTTTTGTTAGTTATTTGGGTTTAGTGCCGAGCAGGCAACTAAGACAACCTCATGGCGGTCCCTCACCAAAAGCAACATTCAAGAATTTGAACTCATTACTGCAAGAATCCATTTTGAAGAGAAAAGCAACTATTACCATTTTTTATCTAAAAATGTAATTTTTTTGTTTCACATATCAATATTGTGTTACTTGTGACAGAAAGTTTTAGCGTAATGCCGATAAAGAACTTACCACTGTGTAAAACTGCCGTGATCTTCCCGAGAAAAAGCAAAGTGGGTGTGTACCGCCGTCTTTCCAGATTGCAAAAATGCTGATTTGGTGCAATGAAAGCCCATTATTTTTTTCACTGCTACGGCATTTTCCACACGACTTCATTACACCACAATTCAGGTCAAAATTAATCAACACAACCTGTTTTCACCAAGACTGATTCATTTTTCTCTCTTCTTTTTAAATCATTCGTTTTTTGCCAATCCCATTTTTGAGCCGAGCAGCAGTTCCAGTAATGTACACATCAATTGTGACCCCACACGTATCGAGTGACAGACGATCTTTGCGTACAGCGCAGCAGCATAAAATGCCCCGGGAGGAGTCAGGCAGGTGTTGTAGTATTAAAGAGTGATTCTTTTTTTTATCATTCTCGCTCACGTTTCGATATCAGAATTGAGTGAGAAGTGAGTTGCATGCAGACAGTTATACTGAGAAGTGACCTACCCAAGTAAAATGCATTTTTCACGGCCATTTTATGCTCGATTCCGCCACAAGAATGAGTAAAAAAGACCGTTCATCATCCATTTAGGTATGAAAACCACTTTACTTTTCTCATCAAACATTTTAACATCGATATTACACACCTGTTTCTTAGATATTGATCCTATAAAGTAGTCATATGGTCTGTTATGCGAGTAAAGGGTCGTCCGGGACACCTTTAGAGAGTTAGCCATATAAATCTCTCTCTATATATATTTTCTGGATCTACAACAAGCATGTCGGCGTTCCCACAGGTCTATACTCCCACAGGTCTATTTTCCCACAGGTCTATGTTCCCACAGCTATCTGGTTGGTTGGTTGCCAAGGCTGTTTCTGTATCATAGTGTATGGGAGGTAACTGTCATTCTGCAAGCTTTATTTATGACAGGGATTCTCTGCCGTGAATGACAATGATCAGATCTAAATGGTTAGGCCAAATAAAGACAGAAATATGTGTTTGTGCGTGTGTGTGCATGCGTGCATGCACACATTTATTTGTGTCCGTGTGCTGTTCATGAATATGGTTACATTAAGTCTGGCAATTTAATGCATGGGTGACAATGCAAAAAATTTAAAAGACTGAAAATGGTCCATGCAGGGCCAGCAAGAGACAGAAATTCTCATGAGTCCCTGCAGATGTAGGGGCTCAAGATATATGCCTCTTGCAGATAGAACAGGCTGGCTGAAGGGATGTTCTGTCTTTTAAAAAAAGTTGAATTCAGCTGTCTTGGATTTTGAAAAAGAAGAATCAGCCCCAGGACTGAAGAGCTGTCATGTTAATGCCAGGTTTAATTCCCACTTTTTTGACTCAATTTTGTGGCAAAACAATGGTGTCTATTATGCAAGGAGATCATGTGGGGGGGGGGGGGGGGGGGGGTTTAGACATTTCATGGATGGGTCTCACTATCACAAGCACGAAAGAAGAGACGACTTCATCTGGTGGCAGTGTAGGAGGAGGAATTGTTGGGCCAAAATGAAGACAAACATGTCTGATGTTGAAGATGTGAAACCCCAAATTCTAAATTTTCAAGACCATGTCCATCCCCCAACAAACTGGCACAAGACAGTGCGGACGAGAGCACTTCTTGTAACGGAGGTTTTCTGTTATGGAATAAACAATATTGGTTCAGTAATTCACTATCCTTCTTTCTTTTTCTTTTTTTTTTCTCTCTCTCTCTCTCTCTCTAGTTGCTCAAGTGCTCGCGCTCCAGTCGACGTGCTAGCTCTCTGAAGCGAAGTCACAACTATCCACTGCAATATATACTACATGACCACAACCATCACAGAACGCACACACACGCAGAGTGAGCGGTGGGAACATAACGGCGGTACATAAGAGTGCTGTGGGAACATAGACCAGTAGGAACATTGAGTTGACCCCATCTCACCATTTGCAACAACACAAGTGATGACGGCTCGTCGTACTTGTAACGGGGAAATGTGTCCTTTTCCCCACTGTCACTTGATTTAGCAGACAAACAAGTGCACACTAGAAATAGGATACTTAAAAATGATACTAACAACAGTCCCATGTTTATACTGTGCGCGAGAATCCAGCACAGACAAGTTCATCGTTTCACAGCAATGTGGGGAGGTGTACTCTTTCGCCCACAGCTTAATTTAAGTTGGCGACATTAACTTATACTGATTTACAGTCTAGAATTGTACACGACAATATTATCTGCACACATTATTAGTAGTCATTGTATCAAGACTGGATGCTACCGTCTAACTACACTAATTCGTATCGTCTGCAGCGACAACTGTGGTAGTCTCCCATTAGCTCTCCGCGGTAAAAATTACTACGTGACATTACATTTCGTTCGTTGTCTCGTGCGTGTAGCCACTGCGACGAGGTTTGCTGGTAAAAGGGCCCGGAAATCGAAACGAGGAAGCGGCAGTTCATTATACTGAGATTTTAAGCATTTGTCCACATATTGTGATCTGTACAGAAACAGCCCCACAAGCTGTTCGAACTTTGCTACTGCCAGTTCGTATAATTTCCTATGCATGTGCGACAGTGATCAGAATGATCTATAGTGGTGTTGTAAAACGGCTCCGGCCTAACTGCGAGCACTGAGTTCGGCAGTTCCGGCGAGTTTGTGCATGTCAGTCAGTGTTGGAACGACTGAACGTTTTATCGCAGGTGACCGATTAAAATTCAAGTACTGAATATCACTTCATCCGGCAGTACTAATGATTATGAGTATTTGCAGGACACTTCGCTATAACTTGTTTGCGGGTCTGCGGCAAAAATTTCAGTAGTGGCTTATGCCGGCAAAGCGGTCAAGACTGAGATTATGATTAATGCCGTACTGATATACCCTTTCATCCTACAACACATAATTATAGTCCCTAACATACACACTCATCGCGCGTCGGCAATAAGATATGACTGACAATAAAAATACGGCTGAAGAATAACAAAAAGAACACACCAAGCGGAAAAAATGCTCACACACAAAAAGACTGTACCATTGACCAACAACGCCCGACACAACAGACGGCAGCCGCTCACCGACAACGAAATGTTGACAACAAAAGAAAAATTATAACGGCCGGTGAATGCACGTTTAAAGGAATAAATGCGTGTTTAGTAAAGACTGCCAGAAACTCAGTCAGTGGGCCGGATTCAACTTGTGACACTTGAGGGACTGAACTGAATGAAGAAGCTCACAAAGCCGATAGACAGGGCCGCCAGTCACAGTACGGAAGGAGACAGACAGCCACGGTATGACAGATGGACAGAACCAGTTGTATTGTACTCTAGATGTGATAGGTCAGTTAGTAACCACTGAATGGAGTGCCGGACGCAGGATGGGTGTGATGTGGTCTGACTTCTTTGCCTTGTGCGGCGGTGACAACATGAGCCGTGCTGCCGAGTTCTGAACCCTCAGGCTGGAGCCGAGTCCAGAAGGTACTGAGGACAGCCACACAGGAGTCGGTGTGTAGGCCAACTACACGTACAAGAACAATTACGTCACCACAAAACTCTTTAACGTCACAATCTAGCGCCCGCATAGTCTGGAGTTCAGGTCAGACTGACTTTTCTGCAAAGAAGGTGATATGAGAAATAGATAATATGAGACCCGTAAGACAATGAATTCAATAGAGCCGCATCCGTCATTAATTTACGCCATTTTTAATATCAAAATTTTGGCCCCCATTACACCCTCGTTATTTCCGAATCAACCCTTTGATTTTAAAAAGTGACGAGCATGACGGATGCGGCCTTATTGATCTGATTATCTTACGGGTCTCATATTATCTATCTCTCACCAAGGTCAAGGTCATCAAGACCAAGGTCATGGGTCAAGGTCACCAAGGTCATGGGTCAAGGGCACCAAGGTCAGGGTCAAAAGTCAAGGTCACCAAGGTCAAAGGTCAAGGTAAAAGGTCATGGGCCAAGGTCATGGGTCAAGGTCACCAAAGTCATGGGCCAAGGTCATGGGCCAAGGCCATGGGTCAAGGTCAAGGTAACCAAGGTCAAAGGTCATGGGTCAAGGTCATGGGTCAAGGTCGTTAAGGTCATGGGTCAAGGTCATGGGTCAAGGTCATGGGTCAAGTCGTCGAGGTCATGGGTCAAGTCGTCGAGGTCTGGAACCAAATAATGGTAAAGTCCGACACCTCATGTCTAAGCTTGACCGGTTCTGAAAGACCTCCACCTCAATTCAGGTATGTTATGAATAGACTTGTAAAGAAAAAAAAAATCAAAGGGCCTACAATTATTCACATTTTTCATTTCTGACTAGCTTGCCTTTTGAAACTGAGATCAAAATCTTTTCAATCAGATCGGTATGCACCACACCTGACATGATATTCATAAAAAATTTTAATCTGGACATGATATTCAAGAAGGAATTTTTAATTTTTTCAATTATGCGTACACCCTTCAACAAATTCAAATTTTAATAAAGCAAGGGAAGTAACTTTTTTGTCTTGCTGAAATTTTTACAAAATTACTTCCCTTGTATAAACCTGTACTCAAAGGAAAAAGTAATCTGAAATAAGGGGTGATTCCTTCCTTTTTCTGGTGCTCAAGTCATGGTAAAATTATCTAGTTACTGTCTATGTTACTTCTGATGTTTCATTTGGCTCTCACTTGGTCAGGGTGTGATTTATAATTTACTGCAAAGCCAATAATTGTCAATACTGTGTCAGGTATGTTTGCTTAAAAGGACAGGGTTATTGAACATGACACCACAATTGAAATATGTTAAGCATGATATTAATAAGCCAACTGCGACCGACATTGTTTGCTTTTTTTGAAGGGGGGGTGGAGGTGTATAACTATTGTCTCTATAAAAACCTAATCATGAACCTGATCAAGTGATGCCAAGTGAAACTTAATACTTATTAACAAGTTGCAACTAACTTTTAGGAACCTGCAGAGGTAACCTTTAAGTGTGTTGTCATAAGAACTTATTAATTACTTACCCTAAGTTCTTACAAGTACTTACCCTAAGTTCTTACAAGTACTTACCCTAAGTTCTTACAACAACTTGACTCAAGTCCCAAGACACTGAGACAGATTTATCAAGATACAAGGACAATAAAAAAACTTTTTTTTCTCAGTAATACTCAGGTGGTGGTGCTGATGGGGTTAAATAATCAGGCACAAGTGGTGTAAGTGGCATGGCATTTTTCTGTGAAGTGTATGACATTAATAAACGATTACCAAATCTGATTTTTATTTGTTTAAAAGATTGTGTAGTTTTTCTGTGGTTTCCTGAACACCGATCTTTTTTCCTTCCGCTAAAAAACTAGCCTTCAGTTCTTCAACATTCACGGGAGATTGACTACGCATCTTATTCTGTATTTCAGACTTTTGTTGTTTGTAGTTATTTAAATCATCCTGGACTCGCTTAAATTCCTCGTCATTAATACAATTATCATTCAATGCCTTACTGATAATAAGTTTAAGACTGCTCAGCTTTGCACCCGCCAAAGTACTCAATGCTTCATGTTTTTCTAATTTCGTGTGAAACCTCTTGTTCAAGGCCTCCAAACCAAAGCATGCTAGGCATGTAGCAACGCTTAGACCCTCAATTGCTATTCCAGCCAAACTTCCAATTCCTGTGGCAAAAAGAACGATACCTCCTACAGATAATCCAGCCGAAACTGTGCCAATAGCCATAGATGTGTTTTGAACAGAATTGAAAACGGTCTTATACCTCCTTTTGCACCTGGAGTACCTCGTCTCTTCTCCTTCCAAATATTTCAAAGCTTCTGTAATATTATTTAATCTGAATGCGTCTGCCGGTAATGTTTTATCTGATGCAATTGGCATATGCGGATCAGGCACAAATGATGACACAGTCTCATGCGTCGGTAGTTGCGGATAGAAGTTTACCATTTTTTTATTCACAAATATTTTTTATTTAATCAGCAATTACATTTTGCAACTCTTCAAAAGTATACAATTTGCTGGCATAATAAAATGCAACAAGATCAATGTGTTCAAGGTTTATGTAAGTTAGACGAACAAAAGTTGTTTTGTCAACCACCACCTTGACAGCGGGAATACTGCTTGAAACATTAATAACATCATTATTTTTTGTAATGGCAATAAAGACCTTTGATGATTCTGTTACTGTTTCATTCCATGTAAGTTTAATTCCTTGTGCAATTTGAGCCTCTTTAGCAGTAGTTACTGATCTCATGATAATTTCAAATACTATTGTCGCTTCTCTTGCGATGGGAAAGTTTATTGGTGCAAACACGACCTTTGCATCAGACCTACCCTTCCTATGTGTAAGAAGATATCTCCGTCTCTCATAATTTTCAACTTTCAGTTTGTCTCTGCTATTGTCGTCTGAAGCAAAACTTGGAACAAGGCTTACAATAAGCGGTCCAGAATTAACAACCTTCCTAAACACTAAGGCGCCTTCGTCATCAGTGTATACATAAGGACTAATAAATTCAATCTTTATGTCCCAGTCAATTGTGGGTGGTGGAACAGGCACAGGTGAAACAACCCACTTATTTCCCACATGTATTAAGTTGTATGGCGCATTATTTACAGGTGGAGTAGGTACAGTAACATCACGTAGCTGACCAAGTTTAGGAATCTGTCTTTCACCATCTTTCATGTCGACAATTACTTTCCTCTTGTACATACCAGTTGAATCAAGTTCAAAACCATATATTTCTCCAATTTCCCCCTCCTTCTCAAAATCCTGTACGTCTGCCAAATCTTTCAACTCTGTTACCGGACACGCAACTGGTATGATTCTCGGCTTTGGACCAAGACCACTCATTTTTATAAACAAAAATAAAATTATTTAATTTCCAACACAACACTAAAATCATGCATAAGAACTGGTTTGTCATCCTGATTAGTTACAGATATACTCAGTGACTCAAAGAAACTAGAACCTAATTTCTTAAACTGCAAATTAGGAAATCTAACAACTACACTTTCACAATACGGAGCAGTTCCAGTAGGTAAGCATCTCAACAAAGTTGAAGGCTTTCCATTGTGTACATTCTCAGTTGTGTTCAGTTCTTTCAAATAAACATTTAGTACTGTGTGTACTGACAAATTGACAGGGCGTTTTCCAGTTATTTTAAGTTTTTTGGTCTTCATTGTTATAATACCAGACATAGCTTCATCTAAATCATCTGATCTCCACCAATCTTCGTCAATATAAAATCCAAGTAAATATGCAAATCTATCTGAAATTTTTAACCAATCTTGTTTCAGAAATTCTAATGTAACAAGTAGGTTAGCTGGATTTAAAGTTGCTTTAATTTTAAATTTACTTTGAAACCATTCAGCTATAGTACAAAAGTCATAATACCCAGGTGGTAAAGCTTCAGTCTTACCATCTAAATTTACTTTATTATATATATCATCCTCTACATTAAACCATTTTACTGTGTAGAACAATTCATGGATAGCTACAGCCTTGCTACCATCCCGATTATCAATCCCATTAGTTAACCACACTGGTTTGCTTGTGTCAAGATTTGTTAAGGTAATAAACATTTTTATTATCTCATATAAAAAGGATGGAATTTAAATCACCAACCATTACCACTACAAACGCATTTCAATTCAATGTGGATGCCAAATACAATGTCGCACCTACTTATGAACAGAAAATAATTCAACTAAATCAGCTTGACATAGCTGTGTCTGAACAAGACCTATTTCAAGTCAAAGTACCAAATCCGTTTGACCATTACCTAAACCCTCCAATAACAGATGACTCAACTGCAAGAAAGTGGTCTTCAAGTCCACTACAGATGTTTCAAAACCAACTCAACTTTGCCATACTATGCTCAACTACAGGCTGTGGTGTTTCATTCACAGACCATTTGAATCACTCAAACAAACTAATTAAGTCTGTCTACCGTTTCCATGTTTATTACCAGCTTAGACGTATACTGTCAGAACTGCATACACCATTACCAACTGAATCCAGTTTCAACAGGTATAACAACCCCATGGATATGAAAGCATTTGAACGCATCTGTAATGAGTTTAACATTAACCCTGGCACTAAGTATGACTTCACACAAAAACTTGATGATCACAAAGGCATGGGTACACTTTATTACGCTATGAGTCACAGACAATACCCTCAAGATTATTACCCTGGTTACACTTCATTCTCATCAAAATCACAAGTCTGGTTAGGATCAATAGAGCAGAAGCAGACTAACGCCTGGACCACATTTGTCTTGGACAGAAGTGACGGGTTTACTCAAGCGGGAGTCGAGCGCGTAAATGAGTCTATCAGAACATATGTCTGGTGTATACTAGGTGCACAATCACTAACAAAATCGAATATTTTGAATGGAAGTGGAATATTTGAATCTCAAAAACAGTTTCTCGCTAATCTTGAAGATTCAATAAATTCATCAGTTGATCTCCCATCTAGCATACAGCGCTACCAAAACGTACTCAGATATGCCAGATCGAAAGTTGACTTTGTAGTTGGCACTGGGTTATACATGTTACCATCTGATCTTCAACTCCAAATGGGGACAATCACAAATTATAACAATGAAATCATTGTTGCAGGTGTTGGTCAGAAATTAGGACTCAATAAAAGTGTAAACTTAGGAGCAACAACTGCGCATGTACTGTCATTAAAATCATTACAGGAGGTTACTTCCCCTGCCCCACCACTGGTACCCATACAGTCAGTAACAACCCCTGACACACATGAGTCAGAACGAACTGCATTAGTAATAGGATTAACAGGGCTAGGAGTATTACTTCTTTATCTGTTTTATTAAATAACCCACCATTAACCCTCCTACTGTCACCAAAAATACCCACACATGCTCTGCCATAAACCCTACTGCCTTTGCCGCTGTACTAATCAACCAGCTGACAACAGAGCCTAAAATGTCAGGCAACGCGTCTACTGCTTTCACAGCCAATTTCTTAAGCAAGTTTGATATGTGAGACAGTTGTTTCTTTACCCATGACTGTAAGTCTTTTGGGTCTGTTGGAGCCGGGGGGCCAGGGGTTGGTGGTGCTGGTGCCAGGGGTGCTCCACCACCACTGCCGGAGACAGCCAGCACTACAGTACTGATAATAAACCCAAGAGCAGTAATTAAACTAGCAATTGTAATACCCTGTTCTCTGAAAAGTGTTTTAAGTCTCTCAGCCAGAGTAGTGTCTTCGTGAAGTATTTTCTGAATAGTTTCTCTAATTCTGTTAACTTGGGTTTTCAGTTTTCCTCTTGCAATACTAATCACTTCTAACCGTCCTGATCTTTCTATCTGCAAATCATTTAATCTGTGCTGTATTCTCTCTTTCATTTCTGTGTCTGCTGTAGCCAGTTTTTCTTTTTCTCGTTCAATGTGTTTATCAAGCTCTCCCAGTTTGGCAAGATTATTAACCATCTCACCTCTTATTGTCTGCAGTGATTTATCCAATCCCATAATCTCCCTCATTGACAAAGGTGGATCATCTATTGTTTTCAAAGCGTCATTTATTTGCCCTTCAGTAAATGAGGTTTCTTGTATCACTGTGTTTGCTATTTCTGGTAGGCTTGTTACTGGTGCCATTTCAATCTCTTGCCCTGTTGGCAACTTTGTTTGCGTGTCGTGAAGCGCACTAACCAGTCTTGGGGGAACGGGAGACCCTCCAATTCCAAGATACCTTGCCAACCCAGAGTTACCACCGACTTCACCTTTAATTGTACTTAAAGCTCTAAACTTAGAAGGATTATTTTTATGTGTTAGATATATTTTCCCTCTGTCTGTATTTACAAATAAATGTCCTTTTTCGTATTCAAACTGGTTAGGATCCAAGACATCTGGGCGCACTCCAACACTGTCATAAAATGAGTTTACTTTGTCTTTTAGCAGTTCGTGATGCATACTAGAACTAGTTACCATTCCAGTCATATCTGTGATACTGGTATCTGAGACATGCATGTCATCCATTTCAAAATCTTCATGATTAAATCCTCCCGCTGCCATTGTTTTATTAATTTATTATTTTTTATTGTGCATAATAAAAATGACACAGTCTTACGGATCAAAGTTAGACCCATACAGAAAACTACGTGAGCCCCTGGGTGTTAAGGGCATAAGACAATCAATCGTCATCACAAACAATCCAAGTACCATAGACCAGAATCAAACACTTACAGTCAAGTTTCCAAACCTAGGTCCCAGTGACGTTATTGTTCCTGGCACTGCACGCCTAGCATTTAATATTGAACTATCATCAGACGCAGACGTAAACAGAACACTGGTTAACAATCTTGGCAGAGCAATTGTTAGAACTATTAAAGTAAAACTTGAAGGACAGGAAGTGTTTAGTCTTGACGACTCAGATGTGTTCTACTGTTACAAAGACCTTTGGCTCACAAGAGAAGAACGAGAAGATCGTATTTATCAAGGCATACAGCCAGATAATGTTTGTAAACTTCGAATCAATGCTGGAGACAAAACAACTACTGGGGTACCAAAGGACGTTATATTAGCAGAAACATATGGAACCAGATTTTACATTCCACTTGAGTTTGAAATCCTCACAGCTCATTTGCCTTATTATCAAGGGGCACTGAATGACCGCCTGAGCTTTGAACTAACTTTCAATGACTACTCCAAAGTTATTAAATCATCTGCCACAGATGCAACATACAAGATCTCTAACATTTCCTTGGAATATGAAATTGTCACACACACTGAATTAGCCAGACTCATTCAAAATCAGTACCAGTCAAGACTTCCAATTTATTATGACAGGGTGATTAGACATAGTTTAATTTCCAAAGACAAGAGCGACCCAATGTGGAACGTAAACTTAAACACACCAGCTAGGTCACTGAAAGGTATTCTTATGTTGTTTGTTGAACCAGCAGATCCATACAAACGGGATTCAGAAAAATTCTACAATCCTAAGATTACACATTTGTCCTGCACAATTGAAGGCCGCCCTAATCAAGTGTACGCTTCAGGAATGCTGCCTTATCAACACTATGACGAAACCACAAAGTATTTTGCGGGTGGAAGGATTAGAGATAAACCAGCAAACATTGTGTGCAAAGATCTACATCTGTATGATGTAAGGATTGGTCAATACCTTACAAACAAATATGCACTTTGGTTAGACCTTCGTAGTACAGATGATGATTACCTTCATGGGTCAGGACGAACTGTCGAGAATGGTAGTGATGGAATAACAATTCAGATACAAAAGAAGGTTGAAACTGCTGCAGCCATAAACATATATTTGTATCTAATTTATGACGCACAACTCAATATTGCAGAAAGCAGACTGAGTGGACACATATATTAAAATTATATTGTGTATTAAAATGAACCGGAGCTTAATGACCCTTGACCCACACTGTGGATTGTTTTGTGGTGCCACAGGGTGTGGGAAAACTGAATTTGTTCTTAACCTATTACAAACAAGATACATACACCATTTTGAAAACATAGTGATATTTTGTCCTACTATCAAACACAACAAAGCTTATCACAACCGTTTATTCATTTGGACTGACAACAACATATACTTAGTCGACCCTGAGAAAAAACTGAATGACTACCTACAATATTTTTACAAGCAATTTGAAGGACAGCCAACATTGTTTATTGTTGATGACTGTTCTGCAGAGAAAGACATTGTCAAAAAGAGAAACACATTAGCAGAACTTGCCTTCAGTGGCAGACACGCAAACGTCAGTGTATGGATTCTCACTCAAAAATATAATGCTGTACTGAAAGATTTTCGAGAACAGTTAAAGTTTATCTGTTTGTTTTACTGTAAGGATCGTGACAGCTTTGAAGACTGTCTCAGAGAGAATGATGTCATCCCAAATAAGCATGAACGGGATGATGTAAAAAATAAACTGAAATCAACTAAGCATCTAAAGCTCATTTTAAAGACAGATCAGCCCACAGGGTATGGGTTAGTAAATTGATGTAAATTAATTTATACATTTGTTTGTCCAATAAAAATGACAGACGGACAAATCATACAGGTGCTTGATCTTACTCACCTTTTCAAAGATGTTATGCACTTTACTGATTTAATAACATCACCCAAACAGACTTACATAAGCCTTTCAGCACCATCAGAAATATATGTTACATATAGTGTGACTTTGGATTATGTCGATGAGCATCCAGATGTGGAGCACATGACAGTTGATTTAAAGACACCTACTTTTAAAGTTGATGATACCAACTATGGCTGGTTAGGGGAAGTTTGTTATAGCATATTTAAACAACTACGCAAACTAAATGTTTATATTGACAGTGTTACAGTTAATAAAGTGGTATTACACAAGGTGAGCCAGCGGTAATATTTTTTCATTTATTATTTTGTCGGACAAATAAAAATGACGGACAATGTTCAAAACCCTGGCTCATCTAGTTTAAGAAACGTGTTTCACACAACAAACTTACCCATATCCAATACTAATAATGTTTACGAATCAATAGAAAACTCTTTTTCTGTCATACAACAAAATCTTCTGACAGGCAGTGTGAAGATTCAGGTTGTTGCGAAAATAGAATTCACTAGAGTGGACGGTGAGGTGATTGTATCGTATATATCAACAAGACAACACACAGTTAACACAAGAAGAGAACCGGAGGTAGAGAACGTGTTTAGAGACAGACTATTACCTGACTTTCTCCAGGCGATTGACAGTGCAAGAATGAAGGGGTCTGGTTGGCACGAAGGACATGTACATGAACTAAAACTAAAGCAGTCAAGGTATCATCCTATATTAGGTAAATCGTGGTTGCCACTGCCAACAGAGGTTGCAAACAAAAAGGCTGTTGTTAATATTCAGAACAATGACAACTATTGTTTCATGTGGTGTGTGCTTGCTAAACTACACTTTGTAAAGTCAAAACCTGAACGTGTATCTAACTACACCAAATTTGTAAATGAACTCGATTTTAGTGGCATTGAGTTCCCTGTTAAAATAGAGGACATAGACATGTTTGAAAAACTAAATCCTGGCATATCTGTAAATGTGTATGTGTGGGATAATGACTCTGTTGACAAGTTACAACCCATTAGAGTATCACCACTTGCTCCAACCTTTGGACAGTCAGAAAATAAACATGTTGACATGCTATTAATAAGTTCTGGTGATAACTTTCACTATACAATTATCAGAAATATGTCACGTCTAATTCATGGACATACAACAAAACACAATGGTAAAGAAGAAGTTTGTAAAAGATGTTTACAAAGATTCTCCTCTATTTCAGTAGCGCACAAACACGTCCTACACTGCAGATCAGCTGATGACATACAAACTGTACTTAAGTATCCAGATCCTGGCAGCAAGGTTTATTTTAAGAACTATGGGAATCAGCAAAAGTTGCCGTTTGTAGTGTATGCAGATTTTGAATCATTGGTTGTACCATATGAGGGTCCTGTTCCAGAGTCATTACCAAAGACTATAAAACTGAGTGACCAAGTGGTGTGTTCTTTTGGATACATTCTTGTTAGGTCAGATGGTTTGCATTCAGAGCCTGTTATCTACAGAGGTGAAAATGCAGCATGTTTGTTTTTAACAGAAATGAGACATCTGTATAGTCAGGTAGTACAGTATCTCACAACATGCCAGATGCCTTTGGTGATGACAGAAGAAGACAAACTGAAATTTGATACAGCTGAGACGTGTTGGATTTGTGAACAGCCTTTAGGATGTGATAAAGTTCGTGACCACAACCACATAACTGGGCGTTACAGAGGCGCTGCACATAACAATTGTAACTTATTATTAAAAACAGATCCCAAGACATACAAACTGCCAATCTTTTTCCACAATCTCAAAGGATATGATTCACACATTATCATGCAGGCTGTAGAAGAGTTGTACAAAAACATAAGTTGTATTGCCCAGACAACTGAGAAATACTTGACTTTTAGGTTAGATAAATTAGCATTTTATGACTCCATGCAACATTTGTCTTTAGGATTGGCTAGTCTGGCAGAAGGACTGACTGAGTATCCAATAACGAGTAAATATTTTGAACCAGACTTGATTAAGAAAGGTGTTTATCCGTATGAGTACATTGATCACTGGGTTGTGTTTGAAGAAACAAGACTGCCACCAAAAGAGAAATTTTATTCCACACTAACTGGAAAAGGTATTTCTGACTCTGAATATCAACACGCACTTGATGCATGGGGGAAGTTGGGGTGTCCAACAATTGGTGACTACCATGACCAGTACTTGAAAGCTGACGTTTGCTTACTAGCAGACGTATTTGAAAGTTACCGTGAAAAGGGTTTGTTACACTACAAGCTTGACCCTGCCTGTTATATAACTAGTCCTGGCATGACATGGGATGCATTTTTGAAATCCAGTAAGATATCTATAGACCTGTTGTCTGATCGTATGATGGGTGAAATGGTAGAACGCGGATTGAGGGGAGGTATTAGTATTGCAGTGAATAATTACGCAAAAGCCAACAATAAATATCTGGACGGCCTGGGGTTTGACCCCTCAAGGTCAAGGTCATTCATTATGTACGTAGACGCTAATAACCTTTATGGGTTCGCAATGTGTGAGTTATTGCCCTTGAAAAACTTTTGTCTGTATGATTTGTCACAGTATGACATAACAGGGTTAACAAACAATATTATGAATCTTGACCGAAACGACGCGAAGGGTTGGATCTTTGAAGTCGACCTGGAGTACCCACACCACCTACATGATTACCATAATGATTATCCATTAGCTGTTGAGAAAATGAGTATGACAGGGAAAAAAGAAGACACTAAACTTGTGCCAAATTTGAATGACAAATTCAATTACGTTTGTCACTACTGCTTGTTACAGTTTTACATCAGACACGGGTTAGTACTAAAAAAAAGTTCACAGAGGAATCCAATTTGATCAGAGTGCTTTCATGAAAGATTACATAATGAAGAACACAACCCTTCGTGCCAGAGACGGCAACACTGCATTTGACAAAGACTTCTTTAAGCTTATGAACAATGCCTGTTTTGGCAAGACGATGGAAAATCCTCATCACAGAAAAGATGTGAGACTGGTCACAACTGAATCGGGTGCAATTAAACTTACAGGTAAGCCACAGTACACAGGGTACAAAGAATTTCATTCATCATTGTATGCTGTGTCACTCAAAAAAAAGATTGTTAAACTGGACAAGCCAGTATTCATTGGTATGGCAATTCTGGAGTTGTCAAAACTGGTGATGCTTGAATTTTATTATGATTACTTCAAACCGAAGTATCCTGACTGCCGTCTGTTATACACTGACACTGACTCTATGATCATTGATGTGCCTACTGAAGACTTTTATGAAGACATGAAAACAGAACTACACATGTATGACACATCTGATTACCCTAAAGACCATCCACTGTACAGCACACAAAACAAAAAAGTGCCTGGTAAGTTTAAAGATGAACTCAATGGAGTCCCTATTGTTGAGTATGTTGGACTGAGGTCAAAAATGTATTCTATACTGCACCAGAAAGGTAGTCAGTCGAAAGCCAAAGGAATTAAAAAAACAGCAATAAAAAATAAAGACATTCGTCATGAACATTACAAGCAAGTGTTAGATGGTGCATTAATGCCTGATTATCCAAACAAGTCACTGAGATCAAATAGACACAATCTTGAAATGATCCAAACACATAAGAAGTCACTTGCAGTTGGAGACACGAAACGAGTGTTTCACACTAAAGAAAAAGCTTATGCACCTGGACATTACAGCCTCAAGTTATCTGAAGATATTTGTGATGAACTGGTTGATGAATTAATTGACGACTTAGTTACTGAAATGAGTAACGGTGTCTGGGGGAATAATCTGTAATTCTTCTCTGACAAATGCCCTCTGGGGTGCAGGGTCATACAGATAATATATTGTTGCGCCAGGACCGTCAGGACTGGGGATTATTTTTTTTATATTGTGTACAGACGTTGACCAGATAGGGTCTGTTGCCCTGCGTCTGTCGTCGTTCTCAGCCTCCCCTTGCTGATATAGATATCTCACCTGTTTAGTAAATAAACTTGTGTCTGGTGCTGGGGTTGGACCTGTTTTTGGATCTGTAATTGTTTTCATTTTAATAGCATCAGCAGGTTTTGGGTGTCCTTCATTGTTCATTGCTTTTATCACATGTGGTAATCTCTTTACCCACTCAGTGTTCCGGGTGTCATGCATGAGTTCCTTAGAATACTGGTAACTGAAAAGTCTTTCTGATAACTGTTTATTAAAGTTCTCTACAATTGCCTGTGATCTGTGTACGCCTGGAATGCCTCGTCTGACCAGTACACCATGCTTTGCAAATAACTGATTAACAGCACCTTTGAATTCTGATCCGTCATCAACTTGCACTAGTCTGGGGTATCTTAAAGGGCCTCGACTATATATCTTTGATAAAGCAGTAGCAACTGTACTGGCTGTTTTGTCAGATATGGGTTCAGCGTCCTTATACCTTGAAGCTATGTCAACAACAGTTAATGCGTACTTGTATCGTTTCTTTCTTATTGTATCGTGTGGAAGAAACAGGAGGTCCATTTGGTGTGTGTCATTTGGTGATGTGTTTTGGAAATGGGGTCTTGTTATTTTTCTTGGAGCAG
Organism: Semisulcospira habei; assembly: GCA_036245525.1. Lineage (NCBI taxonomy): Eukaryota > Metazoa > Mollusca > Gastropoda > Semisulcospiridae > Semisulcospira > Semisulcospira habei. The sequence goes on from BTPG01000002.1 coordinate 302,226,899, forward strand.
GGAGATACATCTGCCAAATTGCCTGTCTCTGTAACCATTGCTTGACCTGATTGAGTGATATATCTCCGCCCACAGCGGCATGTAATTTCTGAATAGCTGTTTGCCCTTTCCAATAGCCTGATGGAGAGTAATATATTTTCGATAGTTTATTTTCGGCTGCCATTTTTTCTAGCAATGAAAACACCTGTAAAATAAACAAATGTCATTCCCACTAGAACAAAGATTATCTCTCCGTTTCTTTGTTCTGTACTCGGTTTGTAATAGTCACTTAGTTTCGGTTTTGGGATAGACATGTCTTCACCCGTGACAAGAAAATATTCCCTGATTGCTTCGTCTGTATTTGAAAATGTATGTTGTGCGTGGCCTTCAAGCCTCAATCTTTCATTGATGAAATCAAGTTTCTCAATTCTTTGTTTTTCATACGCCTGTTCTGCCTGTGCTAATTTCTCAGACGCTTCATTGTGACGTTTCATTTCTTCTGCAGATTCCTCTCTACCCATTTTTGAAAAGAGATAGTTTGAGCCACTGAAAGCCAATGCGTTAACAACTGCCCCACCAATCATAATAGCTATCGTCGCCATATTATTTTTATTTACATAGAAACATTTTCGGGAATAATTCCCTGCTTGACAAGAAAATCTTTTGTCGCAATCGACGCTGTGACAACTACAATTAGCTTAGCGCTGTCTTCAAAATCGAGTCTACTCAAGTCTGCTGATTTCATTTTGAGTAGACTTTTTCCTAGCATAGAATAAGCTACTGCTAATCCACTGATTACGGCAGAGTGATACACAAGGTTCATTATGTTCTTTGTGTCATTCATTTCTTAGGCAAGAAAAATTAAAATAATATTTTTATTTACTGCATATAAAATGGGTCAATGGCTTTGGGTGTTACTGGTAATGTGGCGACTTCTGGTTTTGTTTTTGGAGTGTCTGATTTTTTGGTCACTGTACGAGTCTGTGGTTTGTATTTTTTGTATAATTGATAACCTACGTAACCAAATCCGACAACAAATCCGGCAATTATATATTTTGTTGATTGAGGTTCGGGGTCAGGGTTAGACTGGGTTGTTTGTCTCTCACTTTGATGAGGGAGTGATGGTAGTGACGGTATTGACACTGGTCCTAACGGTCCTGACGCCTGGTCAGTCACATGAGCCTTTTCTGTTTGTGCTTGAAGCTGTAATTTTTTTTGTCTGTTATATTCAGCTAATCTTTTTCCAGCCTCAACCCTGCCTGGACTTTTAGTCTTAGTCACAGTTTGAACCTGCATCAAAACTGGACTGGGGTTCGGTTGTGGAGTCATCTGGGTTTCGTCCATTTTCTTCTGCAGTAAAATTTATTTTTGAGAAATCAATATGACTCCCAGTAACTAGTAATGTTACGACAGGTGCAAGGTAATTTCCAAACTTGTAAAACATGACACATGCTAATTTGCCAATTGAACTTGAAACAATAGGATTGCTTTCAAGGTCGTGTGATAGGTTGTCACTATCCACAGGTAGAAAGTGACTCACTGCTTTTGTGTATAGACATACAAGAGATCGACTCAAATCACGAGTCATTAGTGAAGCAATGTGGTTTTCATATTTAGCATGAAGCTTGATTAGTTCATCAGAGGTAAGAGATTCAATATCCTCTGTCATGTATTGTTTACCGAGATAAGTCTTTGACTTGCCTGACACAACTACAGAAAGAAGGCGCTGTTTTTTCGAGTCTAAGTCTTTGTTTTCTACAGCATTAATATCGTTTAGAAGAAGTAATTCGTCTTGATTCATTTTATAATAAAAAATATTAATTTTAATGACATTGAATTTGGAAACCTTTATTTTACTGAAAAAAAATAAGGAGAAACCTAGAAAAACGGGCGGCGGAAAGGCGTGGAAATTTGTGGTCTCAAAATCCCGGAAATTTGGGATAGATATAAATTGTCCATTTCCGCCCATAGTTACTATCTCTGATATGACGTAAAGTTTACTCGTGCACATAGTCTGAAGCCGAGAACCACCGTCCAACACCAAATGTTTAATTGGCATCCTGTCTCGGAAGACAATGGAGTATATGCGCTTGCTGGGTCAGTCAGTCACTGTAGTGACCTAGTCTTCAGGGCGCAAGCCTGGGCGAAGTGTATGGAGATCCTGGGGTGCCCAGTCGTCAAGATCCCCCTCTCGGCCTCGCTGATATATCCAAAGGAATGCAAAGCAGTACGTTTGGCACCAGTTTGGCTGCAGGAGCTGCCAGAACAGTGCGTGAATACAGGCAGCTGTCTGCCTTCGGGGCTCCACTCCTGATTTGAAGGGTTTACTCCCCCACATTTGGCCGTTGGATCCAACGCTCCTCCGCCCTCTAGCCGTTGGCTGTCAGAAACAGCTCATCCGCCTAGTGGTGCAATGTGAACACCACCCCCTCACGTGGTTTAGCCCACCAGCTGAAGTGGTTTGCCAGGGTGTGGCGCTTGGAGCCAGCACGTGAGAGATTAAGGAGATGGATGAGGACGGCAGTGATGCCCGTCCGTCCTATGTAGGACGCAGCTGCCGAACAGCAAAGGTGCTACCTCTATCCAGAGCCCCCTACACCCCCTTCACTGAAACATACAGAACCCCGCAGCAAATCTGACACTGCTGAACATGTTTCATCGTGTAACGGCTCTCGCACGCCTCCGATGTTGGCGGATAAGCCGGTGTGACCACAAACATTAATAACTCATTTATGAACCTGGGCCGTGTGACACTTCCGATGTGTGTTTGTCCAAATGGCCGGTGACCCTGTTGTGTGCCACGTTTTGGACCGTGTCGACTCAACGACTGACAGCGCGGAGTGATTTCGTTTGACTGTGTAGACATCAGTGCTTTCTATAATCGTGCGCCCCGTTGTTACTAAGTTTTGTTTATTTAGTTTGTTTATTTAGTTCTTTTTCAGGTTTGTTTATTTAGTTCTTTTTATCACTAGCGGACATCAGTGTCGTCAATCTCAATCAGTGGCGATTCGATTCGTGTGTTTAGTGCTGCTGTCTATTCTCGTTTAAGTGCGTGTATCGGGAAAGAACTTTCGAGCGTGCGTACACACTAAGAAGTATTTCATTACTAGTGAGCATAAGGAGCTTGCTAATGTGACAGTATGCGCATATTCAGTTAGCATTGCATTGCATTGCGGACAGGCAAGCATCAAGATTGAGTCTTTCTGGTTTCAGGGTGCGGCAAGGGCCTGGGAAGGAAAGCATATCGAGCAAGCTCATTAATATTAGTGAATTTGCTTGTTATACAATATATCAGTACATGTGTCAAAGAAGGAGAAATTTCATGGAGTGGGCACATACTAAGTACATCTACATGCACTTTTCGATATTTGTGTGTTTGTGGTGCGTGCGGGCGCGTCATAGTGATCTACGGCCTCTTCAGTGGAGATGCGCGCGGCATGTGTGTGTGTGTGTGTGTGTGTGTGTGTGTGTGTGTGTGTGTGTGTGAGAGAGAGAGAGAGAGAGAGAGAGAGAGAGAGAGAGAGAGAGAGAGAGAGAGAGAGAGAGAGAGAGAGAGAGAATTACGTCAGTCATATTTAGAACATTGAGTCAGTGTCTAAGTGGCGACGGAGTTGCTTCTTTTACTGTCACTGTCTGACTTTCTCCAGAAGTCAATTTTTTTTTACCGTTTTATTTTTTCTGAAAAGAATTAATTTTTACTGAAGAAGTTGAAAGGGTACAAACCTGGCTAACGAACTCACTCAATGTCTTGGCTCCAAACTATCCGCACTATAACCAAAATTTCAAGATAACTATGACAAAAATTACGGACTCTGATCAGGACCGTCAACCGACTTTCTATGTTCGGAGGCTCTCTTAGCCACCCCTTATAAAAAGTATTTCGCAAAGTTCCAGTATTCACAAACAAGATAGGTGAGGCTAGCACTGGCAGAATAGTGCAGATACCACTGAAGGGGAATTACTCAGCGCTGGGCATACAAACACCGAGTTAGATCCGTCTCCTGCCCCCGCCTATCAGGCACTCAATCGACTGATCGCCAGCACACAGAAAAATACGCAGGTACTAAAGAACAAGACGATCATATACATATACATATCCCTATTTGTTTTCATCCCTACGTCACACGACCAGTCTCTTTAGCGCAAACCGGCCGTACCATGTGTGACCGTGATACAAAAACCCTTGTAGCCGACAAATGGCGGACGGCCCTCTTTGTGACGCATCTTGGATGCGAGTTTTGTCAGTCTATAAAAGATCGCCAAACGTTCTAAAGTACAAAGTTACTTAGTAGGCCTACGTTGTTTGAAACAACAAGCACACTGAGTACTGGAGACGGCAACGTCATGAAATATTTTAAATTACGTCATAAGTCTTATGTCTTGTGATATTCCTTTGACGTCACTGAGTCAGTCATGTCTGGCGTGATCCAGGTCGGAAGATGTCTTCTTCAGTGATTTCTTTTACGAAAATAGTGGAGGAATGAAAACAAATACGTTATTGGTAGCAGAGGCTTGCTGCACGGACCATTGTAGGCCTTCGGGAGGTCAAAGGAACCATTGTACCCTTCGGCCTGAGGGGTACAATGGTTCCGCTTTGACCTCTCGAAGGCCTACAAGGGTCCGTGTAGCAAACCCATGCGACCAATAACTTATATTGTTTTCATCCCTACGTCACACGACCAGGTACTTTAGCGCAAACCGTACCATGTGACCGTGATACAAAAACCCTTGTAGCGACAAATGGCGGACTTCTTGTAGCCCTCTTTGTGACGCATCTTGGATGCCAGTTTTGTCACCGCGAGGAGTGCAGAGAAAATCTGATACTAGAAAACCATGACCCCCTCCCCCCTTGGGGCCTTTATTTTTTTTAAAAACCAAAGCAAAACCTAATAGAGTTGATCCTAATCACCTAAGTGGCAAGGGGGAGGAGGAGGGGCATTGGGTTGATACATGTATTGTGTGCTGTGTGTGTTTGATGCAAATGCGTGCTGGACGACATCGGGTAGTTTTCTGGAAAGGGAGGTGGCTTCTTTTGTTGGCCTCAAAACTGATGAATATAGCCCTTTGACCTACAGAAGCAACTGTAACCACTAGTTTCATGCTTCATTAGCCCAACAACTATATCTTTTAGTGAAGTCGGTACTTTACCTTCACTGCCAGTGATCACGATTTTCACGTCTGAAGTGACTACACACTGACAGAAATTTGCGTGACCAATACACATGTAAACAAGACTAACCCACAAAGTCCCTTCTATGTGAGAGCTGTCCTTGCTGTCAATGGTCTCTACCTTTTGTTTTTGACCTGATTCTGATGTTGAATTATCTCCTATCGAAAAAGTCCTGCAGATCTGCCAATGCATCAGTGAGTTCTATAAGGGGCGCAGGACATAGGCATCTTTGATTTGTCAAACGTCATTTGTCGTGACGTAAGTTTTAGTTTTTACGTAATTTTATATTTTACATGATATGAGTTTCACTTTCGCTTCATAGGCTTGAGAAAATGGTGACAAAACTTGTTACGATTGTGGTTGTGTTGTTTGTAAGAGCATGCATGTATTAATCATAGGAAACGATCTGATATTTATTTGAGCTATCGTGGTTACGTATCACGTACCTTTTCAGTAAGATTCTTTATCGTTCGCACGTAGAGCGGAATTGGCTTTGTTATGATATGCTAAGATTCGGTCCGGAAGCTTCTAGCAAAGTCGCATGGAGAAGAGCGGTGAGTTTTTGTAATGCGTAGATTCGCTGAGAATAGACCAGAACGTTCGAGCAAAATCGCGCTCTATCTAGTGACCTCGTATGTGCGACATCAAAGTGTCGGCAACATTTTTTGCAACCCAGTATCAAAGCCGCTCTAATATTCATAGTCATAGTTGTTTTCTGTACACGTGAATTTAGCAGCCGGTCAGTGTGTATAGACCTCACCGGTGCGCGCATTTTCAGCCAATCAGAAAATAAATTAAAAAAATTGCCGCTGCGCGGTTCTGGGTCAGGTGCCACAAACTTTCCCGTAACTAAGCAAGGAAATAAGCAATCCAGACCAAAAAGGTGTCTGCCAAGCGTGTAAAATGCAAAGAAGTACCCAACGGAGAAAGAAACACGCTTAGAAAAGATGGGTACAACACAATTTATTTAATTATTTAATTTATTTAATAAATTGTGTTGTACCCGTTTTTCTAAGCGTGTTTCTTTCTCCGTTGGGTACTTACTTACTTACTTACGCCTGTCACCCTTCCCCGGGTATAGGCCGTCGACGAGAGACCTCCAGCGACTGCTCCACGATGATGCGGAGAGTGGCGATCTGGTCTGTACATGATCGGTTCTTCCTGAATCCTGCTTGCTGGTCTCTCAGCTGGAGGTCAACGGAGCTCTTCATTCTCTCCAGGATGATCCTGTTGAAGACCTTTCCTGGTACTGACAGCAAGGTGATTCCTCTGTAGTTGGAACACTTGCTGAGGTCGCCTTTTTTGGGAAGCTTGATTAGGTACCCCTCCTTCCAGGCAGCCGGCATCACCTCCTCTTCCCAGATCTTTTCAAACAGTGGGTACAGCAGCTCTACTGTTGTCTCTAGGTCTGCTTTCAGAGACTCAGCTGGGATGCCATCTGGCCCTGCTGCTTTGCCGTTCTTCAAAAATGCCACTGCTCTTCTGATCTCTTCCCGGCTGGGTCTGTCACAGCTGGTGGGTAGGTCGGTCTCTGCTGGCTGGATGTCTGGGGGGTCGGGGGGAGGGGGGGGGGGGAGCTGGGTCTGTTCAGTAACTCTTCAAAATACTCGGCCCATCTGTCGAGTCGAGTTGGTCTGCTCTGTCTGCAATAGGCTTGCCTTCTTTGTCTTTTACTGGTCTTTCTGTATGGTCATACTTGCCCGACAATCTTCTGGTAATGTTGTAAAGCTGTTTCATGGTGCCGCTGCCTGCTGCCTTTTCTGCCTCTGCTGCTAGGCTGTCTGTGTAGGCCCTCTTGTCTGCCCTGGTACTCCTCTTCACCTCGCGGTTGGCTTCCGAGTATTCCTCCTGTGCCTTTGCTTTGGCTGCTCTCGTGCGACTGTTGTTGACAACTGCTTTCTTCTGCTTCCTCACTTCTATCTTCTTCAGGGTCTGTGCCGACAGCCAGTCCTTGTGATGGTTTTTCCTGAACCCTACAGTGTCTTTGCAGGTTGAGTTCAGCGCCTCTCTAACTGCCTTCCACTGCTGCTCTGTGGTGACCGCCTCCTCTTCATTTACTAGCTCCTGTAGCGCTTGAAACCGGTTGGACAGCACCAGTTTGAACTTCTCTCACTCCAGTCTCTCTCAGGAGGCCTACATTATAGCGCTGTCTTCTTGTTGTCTCTGTGCGGCTTTTCTTTAACTTGAGCTTTATTCTTAATGTAAGCAGATGGTGGCCTGAAGCGACATCTGCTCCCCTCCTCACTCGAACATCTTGAAGGGATCTTCTAAATTTCTTGCTAATGCAGATGTGGTCTATTTGGTTCTCTGTAGTATGGTCAGGTGAGACCCAAGTTGCTTTGTGTAGTCTTCTGTGTGGGAAGATGTTGCCTCCAATGACAAGTCTGTTTAGAGCACAAAAGTCTACAAACCTCTCCCCGTTCTCACTCATCTCTCCTAGTTCCTGCCTCCCCATCACCTCTTCTTAACCCCACCCGGGTCTGCCCTGGGGGACTTGGGTGGGGTTAGGTACTTTTTAGTTCCCAGGATCACCCTGGTCAGCCCCACAGGGTGGGTTTTCCTTTCTATTCTGGGGCATGTGTTTCTGTCTACCCGAGGTCCATTCATCTGTATTTGCCTTTTAAAAACTCTTCCTACTGTCTGCACTGCCTGTAGCTCTTGATATTGGATGTGTGTTGCCAAATGGTTTTAGCTTTATTTAGGCCCCATGTTGTAGGTTTATTTAACGTAGTGGACCGGCTGGCGACATACATTCAATATTCTGTTGTGTTTTTTTTTTTTCCACAAGCAGTGCAGGCACGTCCTGAAAAAGCCTTATTGCTGTCGGGACGTTTAAGCAATGTACAATCAATCAAACCCATCACCTCTTCGTATCCGGTGTTGTCCTCCCCTATTTTGGCATTAAAATCGCCCATGACGATGGTGATGTCTCGCTCCGCACATTTGTCCACAGCACTCTGGAGTCGGTCGTAGAACTCTTGTTTCTCTTCCTCGTCACTGTCGTTGGTGGGCGCATAACACTGGATGACGTTCAGCTTGATCTTTTCTTGGTTCTAAAGGCTGCTGTGATAATTCTTGGCCCAAGAGGTTCCCAGCCCATCAGCGCTCTCTGTGCCACTGGTGACAGCGTGAATGCTACTCCTGTACGGGGGGCATTCTCCTCTTCATGACCTGAATACAGAATCATCTCCCCACTTAACAGCCTTTTCTGGCCAGACTGCGTCCATCTGGCTTCACTGATACCTAGCAGGGAAAGGTTGTACTTTTGCATTTCCGCTGCTATCTGGGCGGCCTTGCCGCTCTGGTACATGGTCTTGACATTCCATGTGCCCATGGTTGTGTTCCTGGATAGAGCCGGGGGCGGCTCGGTCCTGTGGCTTCCGAAGACTTCCGGCTTTCACCACAGGACGTCATAAATCTTCTGGTAGAAAAACCTTCCTCCTCCAGGAAAGGAATTGCTGTTTGTCTTTTCGTCGGCGTTTTTGTAGCTATTTCCTTATTTGCAGGGTGGGGAAGCTACCCCCACGCCCAACCCCCTTACTAGGAAGACCAGGGGTTTTCTGTCGGGGTCACCTTCCCTTAGACCATGTTGGTTCACGGCACCTTATTTCATTCGGTGCACCCCTCTCGCGAAGGACCCCGCCTATCCACCACCCAGGGGACGCGCCTCAACACCATATGGTCCCAGCGCGAGGGTTGGGTACTTCTAAGCAAGGAAATGGCGAAGCGCGATACTGTTTGTGCGCATACACTTCACTGAAATGGTTAGGCATTGCCATTGGGGTACCTGCAATCGGGACGAAAGCTACCCTAAGCTTCTGGCTTTTTTTTTCATCCCGAAACCAACGCCGCCAATGGGCTGAATAAAACTGAACTTGCTGTGACCGCACACTGATCCGCGGCATCTCAACATAGGGATACTACCCCCCCCCCCCCCCCCTTTTAGAGGACAAGAGCAAACGCAGAGCTGTTTGTATGCGGTAAGTGTCATTTTCCTAGATTATTCTGACTTACTTTACTTACTTACGCCTGTCACCCCTCCCCGGGTCTAGGCCGTCGATGACAGACCTCCAGCGACTCCTGTCCTGTGCTTCTCCTTCGATTTTACTCCAGGTGGTTCCCAGTCTCTTGATCAGTGTCTGCTTGGAGGTCTTGACGCCAGGTGTTTCTCGGCCTGCCTCTTTTCCTCTTTCCCTGGGGGTTCCATGAAAATGCCTGCCTAGTGATACTGGAAGCTGGCTTTCTCAGAATGTGACCAATCCATCCCCATCTTCTTCGCCCAATTTCATTCTCTGCTGTTATCTGCTCTGTTCTTTCCCAGAGTCTGACGTTGCTGATCTTCTCTGGCCAGTGGATTTTCAAACTCAAATTCTTCTAAGGCAACTGTTTATGAAGATCTGTACTCTGTTGACTGTGGTTTTTGTCAATCTCCAAGTCTCTGCATATAGGAGAACTGCTTTTACGTTGGTCGAGTTGAAAATCCGGACTTTGGTGTGTTGTGACAGCTCTGCACACTTTTTTTTCAACTGGAGAAAGGCTGCTCTGGCTTTACCGATTCGTGCTCTGACATCAGCATCAGTGCCGCCTTTTTTTGTGTCTATGATGCTCCCGAGATAGGTGAAGGACTCCACTCCTCCAACTGGGTGCCAGCAAGACTGGTTCTTCCCTGGTTGCGTTCAGCAGATTATTCTGAAAATGGTTACAATTCACTTGCGAAAGTGGTACATAATTCAGCGATCGAGTTATCACGGCCGCAGCGTACTGTGGGCCTACAATAATGTGCAAGCACTCGCTATCAGGCAGTACCGCTACACTGATCTGCACACTTGGGATGAATGTGTGTGTGTGTGTGTGTGATTTTAAATATGGAATTAACTCTCCAGAAACACCATAACCAAAGGTGTATGCTCTTGCGTTTCTTCAGTTTGCACTCTCTCACTCATTGTAACAAATCACGACAAGCACAAATAGACACATCACTTCTACAGTAAACATTTCATCAGATCTATTTATGATGATAAAAAACAGAGATGCCGCAGCTCAGAACCCTGGCCATACCTTCCCCTGCAGCCACTGCGGTCGAACCTGCCTGTCTCGGATTGGCCTCCGCAGCCACGAACAAGCCTGCAGACGTCGTGGGCAACTCCTATAAAATCTTCGTTCGCGAAGTCAAGCCAAGAGAGTATATTCATGCAACGTTTTTCTTTTCAGCATTTGTGGGATGGCGAACCAGTGAGTTGCACCCCTACCCATTCCAGCAGACGTCGAGTCACCTGCCTACAAATCCAGACTGCTCACAAAAGGGGCCAGTACAGATACCGGCCGTAAAATCTTCGCAGGAAGATCAAGTCTAGCAACATACACCTGACACTGTAGCTGGCAAGTGTGGGACAGCGAAACAATGATGCAAGTATATCTTTGTGTATATCTCTTGGCTTGACTTCGCGAACGAAGATTTTATAGGAGTTGCCCACGACGTCTGCAGGCTTGTTCGTGGCTGCGGAGGCCAATCCGAGACAGGCAGGTTCGACCGCAGTGGCTGCAGTATATATGCTGAACATAACAGCAGAGGTGCATACCTAACATTTCGCTTACACTCTGTGATGACATTTCACTTTCCAAGTCAGACTTTCATTGTTCTTTGTAGAAAGCTGACAGTGTGAAACAGTGATGCCATGAATGGAATGTCTGGTGTGATTTGCGATACATTTACATCCCTTTGGGTAAAAACAATAACCTGTGATATTTAGCTGGCCTTGCACCTGCGTGTGGTTGGAATACGATTTCTTCAGTCCCACGCTGGTGCTGTCAGCTAATTTCACACAAAATCCTGGTAACTGACATGCCTCGAGTATGGTGTAATTTCTTGATGCAGGTGGGCATTTGACTTTGATTATTCCTGTCTGGCCACTGTCAAACACTTTGAGTTGCTCCTAGAAATAGAAACTGTGGATTAACCACAATGCTGCACTTGTGCAGGTGTCTGTCAGGAAGTACTTCTAAATATTTGCTCTTGGAAGTGTCCTCATGTCATTTACATTAATTGTGGCTGCAGCTGAGAAAAAAGTGTGTGAAAAGATTCCGTCAAGACATTTGTCAGAAACTTTTGCTTTTCTATTTAGATCTATGTGGAAGTTTCATGTTGTTAGTTTCTTGGGGTTTTTTTTTTGTTTGTTTTTTCCCTCAACCCAGTGATTAGAACTGGTCAGTTCTCTGTTCTTTCCTCACGTTTCTCAGAATTTGGACACTAACTGGTCAAGCAAAGGCGATCCAGTTCTTGTAGGAGATCAACTGGGGACCTCTTTGTGACACACATGTCAGCGACCCTGTTGATTCCCTGGCATTGGCTCTCTTTTCAGTCTCCTGGTCTGTGGACAAATATTGAGTGCAGCTTTATAAATACGTTTGACGTTTTAAGCTATCATAAACATATACTGTTTATAATTTTTTTTTAAATTTCTCTTTTAGGGATTTTACCATTAGACTACCTGGCCATCGCTGCAGAGTGCAAATTTTGAAATAGCAAGCTAGAAGATAAAGATAGACCTGCAAGAGGAGGAGATCAGATCAAGAATTTGAAAATCTGAATGACCCCATCCCAAGGCTGCAAAGAACTAAAAGGTGTGCAGACGCAACCAGCAGAAGAAGAAGTATTTGGAGTGGACATTGTGAGAAAAAAGGAGAGACAACTAAACAACCTGTTCCAGTTCTACACTGCATTAACATATGTTTGGGTTTTGGCTTTTTTTGTCATTTTTGTTGCCAAATGGTCAATCTTTTAAACACAGTATAGTGAAAAAGGGCAGACTTTCAGCACCTACACTGTAGGTGCTGAAAGTCTGCCCTTTTTCACTATACTTGTGCTTAAAAGATTGACCATTGACCATTTGGCTACAAAATGACAAAACAGCCCGAAACCAAACATATGTTAATGCAGCTGTAGTACAGCCACACGATACACTGTTTCTCACTCTTTGCTGATTGAGAAATTTTGAAGACTTCATAATAAATTGAAAATGAGTTTGAATCTAGTATTCCTATGCTATAAAATTGTACGTTTCACTGTGAATCAGCCATTTATGACCTGAACCATCATTTCTCTGTGTGTTGTGTTATGGCATGTGAACCACTCATATTCCAGAATAAAATATAATTTACCAGTTAATAATAGTTTTGATTTTATTTTAGGTAATGCTTACTTCTTGCTTGTGGCATGTTATGGGCCTTTTAGTCCGCTTCTCCGATGGCCTGGCTAGCACACCATGGTTTTATTATTGGGACAGATGCAATCTTGGTGCCTTTTGATATTGCTGCTCACCAGGCTTGTGGCATGCCCCTGCAGTTCAGTCGATTAGGCGCATGGGTCAAACAGTTTAGCTGCCTTAAAACACTAAAGAGATTTCTGAAGCCCAATGACATGAGAACAGAGACCATTGAACCTGAAATACAAATCATACATGCATGGTTATTTATTAATAATCTCTCTCTCCCCCTCTCTCTTTCACACACACACACACACACACACACACACACACACACACACACACACACACACACACACACCGATTCTATTTGTGAGTGAAAGTAATCAGCTCAGCCTAACACTGAACACAGCCAGCAATCGATAGCGCTGAGCAGGCGGCACTGCCATCCTGCTATGAGACAAGATGGACTAAAATGGCTCGGATAAGTGTGCTAATTTTTTTTTTTTTAAGCAACACCAATAACAAAACACCTACCCGGCTCTGCAGCCACTGATAGCTTCTGTGACATGTGCTTGCTGATGTTCATTTTCCACGTACAGTTTGTGTGGATCGGCGCCACGTTCTTGTAGATCTGCGACCGGTCAACACAAATGCAACTTAAACGGAATCACTGCCAGTTGTGTGATAAATACGAATAGCATCAATGAAACTTAATGCAAACTTGCTTTGCCTCGATCTAGAGCCGTTTTTGACATATATTTGTATCCTGGCATAAATGTAGGCTTGTAGAATTTGCAACGCATCAGTCGAATCACGCGCGCTACCGTCCGCCATATTGCTCAAGGGACAGGAAAGCTTGTGGCACCCAGCAACAATTGCTAGGGGGTGTGGCGTTTGTGGCGCGTGCTCGGTGAGGTCCATTATGAAAGGTCGTGAACGGTCTGCCATACTCTTGTGTGACGTCATTACACACTGGGATTTGGGGCTGAAATTAGCAGTAGAATTTTTGTAGACTATTGTAGTTTATTCTAAAAAATTATTTTTATTTAATATTTATGAGTTTCGCTTACGTGTTCCGTTCTGATTGGTTGCGTTGTGTGAATTCGTTGGATTGTTCTGGAAAGTTGTTGTACTATAAAAATTTGTGCTGGGAAGCACGTTTGTACATTGCCATACATTGTCAGTTGTAGGGACACACAGTTTATCGTAGGTACGTGGCCCGTATAGAGTGTACATTGTGAGAGACGCAGCGTAACGGTGGTGTACGTTGTACGAGAAACGCATTGTCGCCAGTGTTGACATTTTGCAGAGGAGACTGGTATCAGTGTTGGTGCATTTTGGAATGCATTGTGTGGAGATTGCATCGCTGAAATAAAATATTGTTGGAACTGTTACTCCAGTGTAGTCTACATCCTTAAGCCACGTGTGACGGGTTGCAGCTGAGTGAAGTTTCTTTAAAAGAACCTTACGTGCGTGCGTCTGGTGTGATATCATACGACTACGACTAAGACTCAACACGTAACAAAACTAGAACTTCACGGTACAATTTCAGTCTTGCTATAATTTGTGTGAAAGCAGGTTGACTTTACCTAGCTACTACTAAGTACACGGGTCACCTGCATGCTATTCTGAAAGCGCGTCGATGTGTGTGTGCGTATTAGTGCGTGCGTGCGCGCGCGCTCCAAACATCTCCAAGAGGCATAGATCCTCATGCGGCTGGAGGGCGCATGAGGATCTATTCCTTCTGGAGATGCGCGCATGTTTGTGTGAGAGAGAGAGAGCCGCGTGCGCGAGAGAGAATGACGTCATGTCGATCTATATCCCGTAGTCTTGCCGGCCATTGGGGCACCACTGATGACTTGGCAACCAGCTCCCTCCATTCCACTCTGTTCTCTGCCATTCTTAGCGTATCGCCCAGCCTCACTCCTGTCCACTCCGATATATTGTCCTCCCATCTTTTCCTCTCCTTCGTCCTCCTTGCACAGTGCCTTGCAGGATTGTTTTGTCAAGCCCTGTTGAATGCGTGACATGCCCATACCACTTCAGTTTGCATTTTTTCACAATGGCTAATAGGTCTTCATAGGGCCCGATGGCTTGCCTGATTCTGCTTCCCACTTCCTCGTTCTGATGTGATCTCTGTATGACGTAATATTTAGAGTATTATGTCGGTGTCTGCGTGGTGACGGAGTTGCCTCTTTTACGACACTGCCACTGTCTGACTTTCTCTAGAAGTAAAGATTTTTTTTACTGTTTTAATTCTTTTCTGAAAAGAATTAATTTTTACTAAAGAAGTTGAAAGGATACAAAGCTGGCTAATGAACTCATCCAATGTCTTTCTCCAAACTAGCTATATGCAAAAGTTCAAGTAAATATGACAAAAATTACGGACTCTAATCTGGGTCAACCGATTTCCTATAAACGGTTGTTTATGTCTTCAATGAGATATTCAATTACAATATGCTCAGAGGTTCTCTTAGCCACCCACTTAAGAAAGTATTTCGCCAAGTTTCACGCTTGTGTCTACGGAAATATTGGAGATTCTCTTGTTTATATACATACGCACACATGTACATATGCACATACATACATACGCACATACGGCGCTGCGCGCCAAATGTACGTTCAGCAGCGAGGTTAGCGTAACTAGACATGATGTAATTTTTATCTTGTTACTTCAATTGTTAGAGGTTTAGCCTGCCCACCTTTGACATCATGGACATGCTACTAAATTCGCCCCACTGCGACCCATCCTAAAAAGTCCCTTCTATAAATAGAAGGGACTTAAAAAGGCCGAAGGAGCATACGACTAGCAAGAAACATAAAGCCTCATGAGCCCCCACGACTGTGTGCGCACAATGGGATTTATGTCTCTTGCAGCTGGGGTGGTGGTCGCCTTGCCCCGGCCGTTCAGGGGCTAAGAGCTGTCCACAGATAACCCCATCTGAGAAGGTGTAAGATAAAGCTTTGAAGTGGGAGTGGCAGAAGCGCCTATGGCCATTATTGTCATCATCTTTCCATCGAGTATCTGCCAACACCTCAGTACAGTAGCAGATGTCAAGTTCTACCGATTTTTGGGTCGCTATGTCTGCCCACTTTTGGTAGTAGCCATAGAACAAAGAACTTAAACTCCTCTTCTTTTTTGTCTACTATATTGAAAATATGGTAGACTTTGAAATGGGGCTTTTTTTCATTTGCATTCCTTACCGATTTACACACACACATATGGCGAAAGAAAAAGAATACCACATTATTTCAATACCACAAAACCTCACACAAATATCCCTGGGTACATATACACACATGCGAGGGTCTATATATTAGACTAGACTAAAATACTTCGGCGAGTTGACTCTACCCTTAGGCGAGTTGACCGATATTTGGGCGAGATGACCGACACCTTGGGCGACTTGATCCTTTACCTTGGCATATGGGCGAGTTGACCGTCACCCTTTGTTTATTGGCTAAGAACTCGATTCCCAACCCCACACCCAAGCACAGCTTAAATCAGTGTGCCCCTCAAATCACCATGGCAACGGCGACTCAAAATATTCCCACAATTGTCCACTGGATAAGCTCAGGATTGCATAAATCAAAGCACCAAACATGTCTCTTCTCATCTAACCAGAAATTTCCAACATTCAGCCCTACTACAAATTTTCGAACAAGGCATAGTTATTTTTAAAAACTCTGGTCCTCTTACTGCCTGAACCATCCAATTTAAATATGTATCGTGACCTTAATGAGGAAATGTGGTTGGTTAGTTGTACATTGCTGAATGCTGCGACAGCATCAAGACTTTCTCATGATGCAGTACTGTTGTGATAAAAAGTGACATTTATTTTATATAGCACATGAATATGTAACAAAGTTACATACACATTGCACACACACACACCACACACATACTAAAGATTTTAAGAACTGATTCACTTTATTGTGCAGAAACCAGCATTGGGAACTGACATGGTAAGAAAGTCAATGATCACATATGCAAGGCGTGAACAGAACATGTCCTCAGATAGTAAAGCCACACAGATGACCCCATCTCAAGACGTGCAAAATAAGCTGACAATTCACAACTGTTACAAACGGGAAGTTGTATCAAAAGCACATTGACAACAGCTGGACTGAAATCTGGTCTCTTGTCAGAAGTTTGCAACAAGTAGGCTTTCCTACAAGCAATGCTTATTAATGACATGCAGAACAATGGAAACTGCACTTGTCATGAAAACAAGAAACTGACAGTATTTTTGCATCAATGTGCAAATTCATGACAGAAGAGTAATGATCGTATCATCTGTCCTAGAGTTTATAAAGCTATTAGCTGTAAAATGTATAAACTCTGGGCCAGAAACTACATACCATCTGCACAATGGATTGGCCATGATTATAAGTGTAGCACAGCAACAGCTTTGAATTGGCACACTTACAAATGCACAGCTGCTCTGCATGGTACTACAACTGAAAAATATATGGTCAATGCTGCACTGTTAGGCTTGAATGGGTAAAGTATCTTCTGTGTTAATTGAATTGTTTCAAGGTCTGCTAACCCTTTGGCTGTTGGTAGCACTTTTAGTCGTGATTCCTGCAGGAATCACCTCAACAAAAAGTGCTAACAACAGCCAGAGTTAGAGCTCTACCAACTCGTCAGTGCATTCAAGATACCATGAAACTCACACAATTAACAGCTTAAAGAATTGGTCGAATCTGGAATGATTCATAACCAGTTGTGTTTATTTTTCAAGCAAAGGAAATGGAAGGAAAACGTTCTAATGGGACGTAACATGTTGCACATACTTCTATCCTTGCTCCAATCTTTGAGAGTACTAGTAAGTGCACTATTTTTTAAAATGTTCACAACAGGTTGATTAGTATCACCAAGACCACTTGTATGTGTACAGCAAATCAGCTTATAATACAGTAACACACAAAACTGAAATGATAAAAATGTACTCTGTTCACCATTAAAAGCGCATAGGATCTCCGTGAACCATTGTTTAACAGACTATCTTGCATAATAATTAAACCTTATGTTGATGGATGATCCCTGTCCAATGAGAAAAAAAAGAGCTTAAAAAGATACAGGCCATATTAGTTTCCATGACCTAAATAAACTGTCCAAAGCAGAATCTATGTAAAACTGCAATGAATTCAAAGGAACAAGTCACCACAATGCATTCAGAGAAACGAGTTACTGCAAAACTGTCACTCTCTGAAGTGTCTGCACTAAGAAAAGCCACAGAAGGCAGATCTCTGGTGCACAGGCCACTCAAAGCATGCATTACACAGCTGTTATGAAGTGGAAAATAGGACATTTCCACTAAGATTTATAATTCAAGGAACTTTCATGATCGAGAAAAGTTCAGCAAGTAAAATGCAAGTATTTCTACACAGGGTGCTCATAGATGTGAGATTCATCATAGACTTTTATCACTTCTATTGCTACATACTGCTATAAATGAAATCGTGGTCAAACTACTTTGAGGGTTCACCTTTTAATTTATCGTTTCTATTGTGATTTGTGACGGGGAGACACAGTGACAAGGGGAAAAGACCCATAGGGAGACGCAGTGACAAGGGGAAAAGACCCAGCACAGTTTATAAGAGTGACCAAAGCACACTCCAAGAAGAAAGAACAAGCAATGCAGTCTAAATGCATCCAAGTCATTCCAAAGACAAAAGTTGCAAAAAAAGACAAACCCACCATCAAAGTGTTCATGAAAAATGTCCATGTTATATTTGTCTACTATAAAGTCAGTAGCTAATGAAATCACAACACAAAACATAACCCCAGAAAGCATTCCAACACAAAGTGAGTACCAACACTGACTACAAAACCCAGAAAAAAAGTGGGCACAAAACTGAGTACAACTCTGCAGCGAGCAGCAAAATAGCACCTGGCCACTTTTTCTAGATCCAACAAATACACAGACAAATTCATGAACAGAGAACTTTTATTACAACTTATTTATAAGGGAAGAATGAAAATGCCTTGCAAAAAAATCATAAACACATTATAAAACAACCAGCGTATTTACAGTAGTTGGGACAATAAGCCTACTAAAATGTACATTTGTCCCATTAGTCAATAAATACCACACATGGTTTATACACACAAAACACACTACATACATGTACAGTAAGACCAATCATTATCAAATTGCAACAAGTCAGCAGAAAATAAAACTATGACAAAAATTGGACAACTCACCATGAGAAGCATAGTCCCTGCTACTGTATCAGACTGAGAAGCAACAGATCATTGGGCTGACATCAGCTGCACTAAGCCTGCACATGGCTATGCGCAGGCCAACTGAAACTGACTTTGGCCCTAGGACCTTTGCTCAATGGGTTGTAAAAGCATGTCTTGCTGAAAAAACTACAAATCATAAGAATCTCAGCGCTGCTGGAATCTCCCATCAAAACACCATCAATGTTTCAAAAGAGAAGAAAACTAAACAAAGAAAACATAAGGAATTTCATCCTTCCTGAAGTCAAGCGGTCCAAGTGCGTGCAAAGACATTTTCATAATATAGCAATAAGTACAACCTGCTTTGTAACTCACATGCTTCGTCAAATACTATATATGCAACTCAACTTTCATCTTTACCAGCAAGTTAGTTAATATTAAAATATCACAACACTCCTTTCAAATTTACACTGCTCATCAAATGTGTCACCGACTATCAACAAATGCTCCCCTTGTAACAGATTCTTTTGTCGAAAGTTTGCGAAATTATGCGGGCATGCAGCTATGTTTCTCACTGAACACAGGTTTCCCTGTATATCTGCAATGAATTACAGGTTTCCCTAGTCATCATTGCATTCACATTGCAGCATGCAAAAGAATCCATTAAGGGAGCAGTCCAAACACCCAAAAGCATTTCACCAGTTTTTACTTCACGAAGAAACCTACATCTTCATGAGATCAGGCTGATAGGGCTTGTGATATCCTGTGTATCCTGTTGACCCCATTGAACCCATCCAACCCTGACGCACTACAACAGGAGATGGGTCGACCATGATAATTCAAGGGTAGTGCCAGATTAGCTTGGCGCCTGTCGGCGCCAAGCTAATCTGGCACTACCCTTGAACTATCATGGTCGATCCATCTCCTGCAACAGGTGCATAGTCGTTGGATGACGCCTCCAAAATTTGGGAAACACATGCGTCGGCTGAATGAGTTAAATCTGTGTTCCTCAAGCACAGGCCGGACACGGGCAATCATGATGGTGTTAGCTGTATCAAGCGTCTTGCACCAGCTGGATTTAAATACAGTGATCATCAGAAGTAACATATCAGTCTTAAACCCCCTTGTCCATGCAACCGCCGCCATTGTAAACAGTACTGGTGACTGCACGCACAAAGGGATTAAAGTACTATGAAAACTGTAAATGCATGGGTATTTATTAAATGTTACAGAGTACACAAACACAACTCAATTTCACCATAACTGCATTCACCCATTTTTGCCATCTGTATGTTGTGCTCTTCCACTCTATTCACAAACTGGAATTATACCTTTTGTGTGTGCAGCTACCAGTCCTGTTTATAGTATTGGTGGCTGCATGCACAATGGGGTTCTACCTAGGAATCTAATCTGTGATGCTGGGAAGGCAAAGCTACCAGTGCTATCACAAGCTGTGACATCCGGCTGCTATGGCATAAAAGACAAAGTAGAAAAAAGTACACTGAAGCGGAATGCCATGTAACAGGCCAATCCCTGTTGTGTAGACAGCACAGGGATGGAAAATGCATGACGATGAAGACGAAGCACATTGGTTCCTTAACTCCGTACTGAATTGCACATGCTTTCTGAAAAAAAAGCAAAGAGTATCACTAAAATGTAAACAAAATTGGTTTTATGATGAAATCCGAAAATTAAAGCAAAACAACTTGATAAAAAAACAATAAAGGCAAAGCTATTATGGCTCACGTCTATGGCCGATTTACATGCGTGACCTTTGTGACAAGGGCTGGCTTCTGCAGCAGCAAAATCCATGTTTTCTGAAAATGTAAGCATTTTTCACATATCTGTCAAAACCCTGTGACCCTTGACCTTTGTGATGAGTCAACTAAATTAGTATGCATAGGAAGGTCTTATCATCAGCTATCTTTGTACCAAATTTGGTTGAAAAATTTGCAAACATTTGGGAATACCTACAATTTTATAAAAAATCAGTATTTTACACACATTTGCCAGCCTCTTGTGACCCTTGACCTTCCAAGGGGTCATCGAAATTAGTATGCATAGATAGGTCTTACCATCAGGTATCTCTGTACCAAATTTGGGTTTTAAGTTGTGAATAGTATTTGAGAAATTTGTCAAAATGGCTATTTCGGACCTATTTCCTGATCCCTTGTGACCCTTGACCTTTCTGAGAGGTCATCCAAATTAGTATGCATAGACAGATCTTACCATCAGGTATCTCTGTACCAAGTCTGGATTTGAAGGTGTGAATAGTATTTGAGAAAAAAACATCTTTTGTCAAAATATGGCTATTTTTCACCTATTTCCTGAGCTCTTTCTGAGGGATCAACCAAATTAGTATGTATAGAAAGGTCTTACCATCAATGTATCTTTGTACCAAGTTTGGGTTTGAAGTTGTGAATAGTATTTGAGAAAAAATAATTTTGAAAAATGTGGCTTGAATAGTCTCTGAGAAAATGCTTAACGTTAAAGTTTACCACGGACGATGGCGGACGGATGGAGGACAGACGACCACTGGCCCAAAACATACTCACTTTTGCTTTGCACGTGAGCCAAAAAGCAATTCGCATTGACAAAAACATAATGACCTTATTTCTGTCAGTTAATCCATTTAGCCCCAGGACCCTGCAGCAGCAGATGGATTGATCATGATAATTCAAGGGTAGTGCCAGATGAGCTTCGTGCCTGAAGGCGCAAAGCTCATCTGGCACTACCCTTGAATTATCATGATCAACCCATCTCCTACAACTGGTACATAGTTGTTAGGCAATGCCTCCAAAAGTTTGGAAATGTGGCTGTGGGGTAAAGAGGGTTAATCTTATGGAATTTAAACTACATGCAGAAGTCTTTTCTGTCTTTAGCTTTAGCTTCAGTTGCCACATTCCTTCTGCCAATGAAGATAAGTAGCGGCTAATCTCTCTGTTTGTTTGTTTGTCTATTTTGACAAAGGGTATTTACCCGAAATATTAATAAATTGTGTTGTACCCGTCTTTTCTAAGCGTGTTTCTTTCTCCGTTGGGTACTTCTTTGCATATTACACGCTTGGCAGTCACCTTTTTGGTCTGGATTGTCTTTAGCTTTGACATCAGTGTAAGAATTAAACTGATCACATAGGCAAGAAAAAAAGAAAAAGAATCTAAACCCCCAGCATTGAGATTCCTAAATCTGAAAGTTGTCCCCAGAGCTTATATTACAGTTCAGGAGACAGTTTGACTGTCAGATACAATAGTTCAGTATGGCTTGGTGCTAACAGGTTGCTATCATGGTTGATCTATTTATCTCTTGTATTGTGTCCAGGCAAATTTCCTGCATAAGCCTGGCTCCCAGACCTTGATGGGTGCAAGCCCCGACAAGAAATGTTGAAGAATTATGAGTATGCTGAAGAATTTCGTTTCTAAGAAACAAAAGAAAATTCATATGCCTGGCTCTCAACTTCATGGGTGTGGGCCCTGACAAGAAACAGTGAAAAACTTTTTAAAATTAATTTTTCTCTAAAATGTATTTTTTCGAAAAATACTTACCGATGACATGACTAACTGGAAATAGTCTACTTGCTTACCAATTTTAGCCTAAGACCCAAAGGGTCCCCCCAGGAGGCTCTCGGGGATCCCTGATAGGGACGAGAGAGCTTTCGGGGATCCCTAACAGGGACGAGAGTAGCCTCCCCTGCCCATCCGGTCAGGCGCCCGGTGGTGTCTCCTTTAGCCAGTTGTCTACGGAGTTACCAGCGGCAAGCGGGGAGGAGGGAGGGACCTCCGAGTCATGTCATCGGTAAGTATTTTTCGAAAAAATACATTTTAGAGAAAAATTAATTTGTTTCCTCAAAACACATTACCGATGACATGACTAACTGGAAGAATGGCAAAGAGGAGGAGGGTGCCGCACAATCCCTTTTAGAAACCTCTTCAGGGACGAAGACGGCCCGTCACTCCTGATCACCCACTCCCGACAATTTTAGCGAAGTGCCGCCTAAGCGCCGAGGGCGCCTGGAGGGAGTGGTGCGCCGCAGAAGTTGCCCACCAGCGTAAGGTTGTCGCGCTGGACTGTCCGGGCGCGGGAGTAGAAGCGGCAATGGTAGATCCGTCCCGCCACCCCACCGCCGCCACAGTGTCCTTAACCACACCGGCGCGGCGAAGGCGAGACATGCGGCCCTAGCGCGCGTTCCATGGGCGCGGATCTTCAGTGCCCCGGCTCCCTGTGGGGAGAGGTCGCGATAGGCGGACCGGAATACCCAGCGGAGCGAGGAGGAGAACGTTTGGGCTGAGAAGCCGGTTCTGCCAGCGGTCGGCGGCAAGGGACGAGACCGTCCCCTCCGCACGGACTTGGAGCAGGTAGATACGAAGTGCCTGTCCCGGATCTTGCTGCGGAGTGCCCCGAGGAACCGGGTCGTGTAAGCGGCCGAGCGGCGAGGGCCGGAGGCGCTGTCAAGGGAGACCTAGGCTGAGCGAGAAGGAAGGATCCGGGAGTAGCTGCACGGAGCCATCCACTCGGAACTGCAGGCCGGTGGGGCGAGACGAGGGCGTGTGGAGCTCGCTGACGCGGGGCGCCGTGGCGAGGGCCATCAGGAAGCAGGCCTCCGAGTCACGTCAGCGAAGCGGGCCAGATGGAGCGGTTTTAACGGTCCGAAGTCAGTCAGGGGAGGACCAGGGAGGTCCCAGCGCGGGCCAAGGGAGAGGAAGACCGGACGCTGCACGCCGAAATGCGCCATAAGGTCGGGCAGGTCCTTGCAGGCGCTGGGTCGGGACGGCCGAGGTGACGGTAGGCGTCGGCGATCAAGAGGGGTAGCAGCTGCCCCAGAGGGGAGCCAACCTTGGTCTTGGACGAGCCAGAGAAGAAGTCCGCGAGCTGAGGAGACGTCAGGCCGACGGAGGAGAGGCGGCGGGGTCAGAGCACCAGGCACGAAGCACGCCACTTTCCCTTGTAGACACGTCTGGTAGGACTGCGGGCTGAAGCGATAGCGTCCGCTGTCGCACTCGAGAAGCCTCCAGCAGACAGAGCTTGCCGCACAATCGCCAGGCGTGTAGGAGAAGTCGCTCACGGCAGGGGTGGCAGAGCGGCTGTCGGCGCTGCTCGAGCATCGTGCGGGGGGTGGGAAGAGGGAGGGTGAGCCCGTGGCGAGACTGAGAAGGTCGGAAGTCCACGATCCGGTCCGGGAGAACGGCTACCCGGAGAAGGACTGCGTTGCATCCCCGGAGGCTGAGCAGGACTTGAGGACCAGGACCGCCGGAGGGTAGGTGTAAAGGACCAGACCGTCCCAAGGGGTCAAGCGCATCGATTGCCCAGGCCAGAGGTCGGGAACGGGGAGATGAAGAGGGAAGCCGGAGGGTCCACTTCGTGGCGACGAGGACAAGGGGGGAGTCTCCCAACGAGCGCAGAACCAGTGAAGGATGTCCCAGCGTAGGGTGCAATCCGTGTGAAGAAGCTGCCTCCGTCGCAAGAGGTAGTCTGCCAGTACGAACAGGAGACCTGGACTGAGGCGGTCTGGGAGGGAGAAGTCGCTGTCCGCGCACCAGCGAAGGGGGCGATAGAGGAGGAAGCAGAAGTCGGGAGAGCGGGTTCCTCCTGCGTCTGAAGGCAAGCCACGAAGAGGGGTTGTCGGAAGGACGAGGAGGTCCTGTGTCCAAGATCGTATCGCCAAGCGCAGAGGGCCTGCCAACTGCAACCAGTCCCAGCGGGTTGACGTGCCGCGAAGTCAGGTTCGCGGGCCAGCGGCCGGCCGACGAGCGGAATTCGGGAGAAGAAGAGCGCCCCAACCGTCGAGACCGGCAATCACGCAGAGAGAGAGGGGCAGTGGCGAGGTCAGGGGGGATCTGGGAGCCGAGCTAAGAATGTCCGTCCAGCGAAGCCGATGTGGCGCAGCACAGGGGAGATCGGCACCAGGGTAGAGAGATCGCCGGAGGACAGCCTCCAGAGGCGGAGTACAGAAGACCGAGGGAAGGAGATCAGCCGCTGCACTCATCAGGAGGAGGAGCTGGAGCCGCAGTCAGGAGGGGACCGCCGCGCCCGCAGCTACCCACGGGCTAGAACGGCAAGGACTGGATCCGAGGCTCGTGAAGACGCACCAAGTTGCGGACGGTCACCAAAACCATTCCCCGGTGAGCAGACGGCGAGGGCGAGAGGTTGGACCGTAGGCGCTGACCAGGGCGACCAGGCGAGCAACCGGAGGAGGAGAGCATCCCTGCCCTACGAGGAGGAACCACCGACTGATACCGCAGAAGCAGGTCGACCAAGGAGGAGAATGGCTGGCGGAAGATCGAAGGTCCCGGGCAACCAAGGCATCCACGATCCACGCAAGGACCCAGGGCTGAGGGGAGACCACACCAAGGAGGCCGAGCTGGAAACGGTCCCGTCGACGGCAAGCGAAGACAAAGGCGGGGGCGGGAGGCATGGGGACGCGTAGAAGCAACGGGTAGGTCCAGGCTGGCGGCGACAACCAAGGGCTGAAGGCGACGCAAAGGGTCCGAGGCGGGGGAGCCGTGCCGAGCGATGAGCAGCATCGCAACTTCCCAAAGAAGAGCGGAGACCTGCGCGCGAAGGGCGAGGGCCTTGGTCCGAAAGGGCGGGAACCCAATCCACAAGGGTGGCGTTGGGCCCACAGGCCTAGAAGGGTTCCTTCAGAGACTGCCAGGCAGGGCCGACGGGCGCGGGTACCCACAGGAGCACGGTAGAGCTGCGACGTCGCATCAGGGGAGATGGTCAAGAAGGAGCCTGGCCGCCACGAACGAAGGAAGGCAAGGGGCGGAGGGTTCGAAGCCACGCGGAAGATCCGCTAGAGCTGGGAAGGGTTGCCGCAAGCACGGGCGCCGGCGGAACCACCGGAGGCCGCGAGCACGAAGGGAGCGAGAGGCCAGCGAACCGGGGAGCCGAAGGCTAAGACGCCAGCAGGCCAGAGACGAACGCAGGACGCCGAGTCATCCCCTGGAGAGGGTCGGGGAGACGCCGGAGGCGAAGGGTGCAGGGAGCGGGGAAGAGGATGTCCCGAGGAGAACGACAGCGCCGCACCAGGCAAGGTCGACAGGGACCCCGGAGGGAGTCGAGGGGCGGGCGACGACCGTCGGGCGCCGCAACTATCCAGGCGACGAGGGCGAGGAAGTCGAACCCCACTGCCCGGGGTGTACCCCTAGGGGCACCCAACCAAGCGCTAACAGCGCGACGTAGCTTCACTTCGGTGAACAGACGAGAACCGGTGAAACGTGGAAGGCCGTAGGCGCCAGGGGAAACGGCCCGAAGTCCCGAGGTACACGAAGGCCGATCCAGACGCAGTGCGCGAAGCTCAAGTAGGGGGCACGAAGCTGGCTGGGGACTCGACGGCGGAGTCAGCGGGTTGGAGGGAGGGGCCATAAGCCACGTAGGGTACCAACAGGCGATAAGGGTCGCGGTGCCCGGGGCTCAAGGAGGGGGCACAAGCGGCTAGGCGACTCGCCGTAGGAGTCAGCGGGCCCAGAGACTGAGGTCGAAGTGCCGAAGTGAGAACGAAGGAGACAAGGTCGCGGTGCCCGGCTCAAGGAGGGGGGCACACGGACTTAAGCTGGGGCCGAAGGCCGACGCGCGAACTAATTGGCGACCAGGACGCGGTGCCCAGGGCTCAAGGTGGGGGCACAAAGCGGCTCGGCGATTCACCGGAGGAGTCCGCAGGCTCAGGAGGGGCCGTGAGGCCAACGCGTCAACAATAGGCGACAAGGTCGCAGTGCCCGAGGCTCAAGGAGGGGGGCACGTAGCCGGCTGGGTGACTCGCCGGAGGAGTCAGCGGGCTGAGCAGGTCCGAAGGCCGACGCGTAGACTAGTTAGCGACAAAGTCGCGGTGCCCGGGGCTCAAGGAGGGGGGCACGTAGCCAGCTAGGCGACTCGCCGGAGGAGTCAGCGGGCTTAGATGGGCCGAAGGCCGGTGCTTAAGCTAATTAGCGACAAGGTCGCGGTGCCCGGGGCTCATGGAGGGGGGCACGTAGCCAGCTTGGCGACTCGCCGGAGGAGTCAGCGGGCTCAAGAGGGGCCGCGAGGCCAAGCGTCAACTTCTTCTTTTTTTTTTTTTTTTGTATGTAACAGGCGACAAGGTCGCGGTGCCCGGGGCTCAAGGAGGGGGGCACGTAGCCAGCTAGGCGACTCGCCGGAGGAGTCAGCGGGCTTAGAAGAAGGGCCAAAGGCCGACGCTTAACTAATTAGCGACCAAGGTCGCGGTGCCCGGGGCTCAAGGAGGGGGGCACGTAGCCGGCTTGGCGACTCGCCGGAGGAGTCAGCGGGCTTGAGGTTTGGCCGAGGGGCCGACGCGTGAACTAAGGCGACATGGTCGCGGTGCCCGGGGCTCCTTTTTACGGGAGGGGGGCACGTAGCCAGCTTGGCGACTCGCCGGAGGAGTCAGCGGGCTTAACGCGTCTATTAAGAAGCTACAAACTTACCAGGGACGAGAGGAGTGGCTATCCCATGTCCGAGGGCAGCTGGAACAATTCCGCCGTGCCGCGGAAGGTCCCAAGGAGGCGGAAGTCGCGGGTCGCTCGGCGGTGGAACACCGGAGTAGAGACCAAGAACCTCCAGTCAAGCAGGGCAGCCATCGCAGCCGATGACAGAGGAGCAGGTGGCACCCGGTCTACAGTATGGCGGACACCAGGCCACTGGAAGCCGCCGTCCTGGGCAGCAACGCACTTGGTACTGCAACACATACCCATACATGAAAGGTGACGGGCGGCGGGCAACTAACGCCGCCAGATAAAGCTCCGAATTAACGAGCAAAACTCACCGTTAAATGCGGAGAGAAAACAAACAGAAGTCCGAGCCAAGCACGACGTCCGGCCCCGCCGGGGGAGACGTATGTAGCGGACAAGACTTTACCTTTACATGGCGGAACTGCAGAGGGACGAAGCACAAAGCACCGGACACTAGGTCACTGGAAGTCGCCGAACGGGGAAGAGGCGCACTTGGCAACTGCAACCCAAACCCAAACATGAAAGGCGACCGGCGGCGGGTAACAAACCCCGCCATTTAAGGCTTCGAAAATTAAGAGACACGCGAAACTGACGGTGAATGCAAAGACAAACAGGAGCTCGAGCGCAGCCCGACGTCCGGCCCAGCCAGGCGAGACGTAGGAAGTGGCCGATACTCCACCTTTCCATGGCGGAACGGCAGAGTGACGAAGCACAAAGTACCTGACAGTAGGTCACTGGAGGTCGACGTACTGGGGAGAGGCGCACTAGATAACTGCAGCCCATACCCAAACATGAAAGGCGACCGGGGGCGGGTAACGAACCCCGCCATATAAAGCTTTGAAATCAAGAAACACTCGAAACTCACCGTGAAATGCGGAGAGAAACCAACAGTAGCTCGAGCGAAGCCCGACGTCCGACCCAGCCAGGCGAGACGTCGGAAACGGCCGAGACTTTACCTGTCCATGGCGGAATGGCAGGGAGACGACGACGGGAGCCTAGAAGGTTCCAGCGCCAGCCAAGAGCACGAGGCACAGACGAGGGCTAGCAGAGAAGACGGAGGCCACGCCAGAAGCGGTAGACGAGAGGCTAGGCGAAGGCAGGCCGGTAAGGGACGGTCGAACCGTACACAGTCTTTCCAAGGGTCAGAGGCTCAGGTAAAAGCGTCCGAACGCTAACAGCGAAGTAGACAACTGGCTAAAGGAGACACCACCGGGCGCCTGACCGGATGGGCAGGGGAGGCTACTCTCATCCCTGTTAGGGATCCCCGAAAGCTCTCTCGTCCCTATCAGGGATCCCCGAGAGCCTCCTGGGGGGACCCTTTGGGTCTTAGGCTAAAATTGGTAAGCAAGTAGACTATTTCCAGTTAGTCATGTCATCGGTAATGTGTTTTGAGGAAACAAATCCCAAAGCATAACGTGAAGACTGTCAGGGAGCATTCTTTCACCTTTTTAACCCCAAGTGTGTGAAACTCGCTGCCAATTGAATTGCAGAATCTGCCCACATTATCCCAGTTCAATTAAAGACTTTGCGTTTTTGTCAGGCTTTTAACATGCGACTCACCGTTTTCTCCTAGCGAACTGCTAACTGTCTTTTATTCCGATTCTGGATCTTTTGTGACAGGAAAGTGGATGTAAGGTGCTGGGAAGGGATGGGGTGGGTTAAAGTAGTGTATAATTGTGCGTGTATCTGAGAGAGAATGTGCTGTTGTGCATGCACAGTGAGTCCAGTGTTTTCCTGGAGAACAGCGCTATACAAGAGTTATGTATTATTATTATTATTTAAACAATAAAGAATTTTTAAAGCAATGTTAACCTGAATGAATTTCTCTTTAAGAATTTCTATTCAAAGGAATGTAAAAGAATTTCTTACCTAAGCCTGGCTCTCGGACTTGATGGGTGCAGGCCCGTTGGCTGTCCCACCTCCCCCACCGCGGATGCCTGTGCTCTGGGTAGTGCCACTGCCTGGGTGCTGGCCAGGCCGGATGGGCTTGGCTGTGAGAAAAAAAACACCACCACAAATTACTAATTCAATTGTGACTGAAGGACATGTACAAATTAGAGAAATGTACTTCGATTATAAACGATCAAGGGCAGTGACCGATTATTGCAATTACTGTGAATATTCCGATTACTAATTACTGTGAATATTCCGATTATTGCAATTAGTGTGAATATTCAACGATTTAAATGAAAAAACACAACACAAATTACTCCTTCGAATATGACAACTACCTTTTATTAACCTAAGGACATGAACTGATTATGAAATGAGGGCAATGACTGATCAGCTCGGTGTCTGGAAATTACACGACTGCGATTAGCTGGACACCCTTGAGGCTGCCCTCTAGGCCCCATGGTTGAATTATTTCATTTTCTCCAGACGACTGCCTCTCCTTTCCGACACAAAAATAAACTGGGCCTGCAGCCTTCATGAGCTCATGAGAATCTATGCCAATAAGTCTTACCAATCTGGGCGGCATGTCCCCTGCGAGCAAGGTTTCGCTGTCGCACGGCTTCCTTGATGCGATCAACCTCCATCTGGTATCTGGGGACACCAAAACAATTATTTTATTACGTTCAAATACTTTAACTCCTGCATGGATGATGTTGGGTCAGTTAAACGCTACATGAATCACTAAAGCATTCAATTAAACTACCAAAAGCTTTTTGTAAAGTGACATAATTAAAGCGACCTACTCCAGGCAATAAAGGGTTAATAGATTGCAGTATCTCCTTCATAAATGTTCTTAGTATGTCTTGCAATAATCCTGCATAAAAAGGCAAACTTAATTTTGACTGTTGCAAAATAAAGGACTTTTCTGCTTATTTTCCTATGTACACATGAGAAATCCCCTGAAGCATACCAGGTTATGTGTGCCCACTCGCATGGATTGTGAACAGAATGGTACAATCTTAACTCATTCAGCCTGAAGCACGCATTTCCCAAATTTTGGAGGCGTCATCTAAAACGACTATGCACCTGTTGCAGGAGATGGATCGACCATGATAATTCAAGTGTAGTGCCAGATTAGCTTGGCGCCAGACAGGCGCCAAGCTAATCTGGCACTACCCTTGAATTATCATGGTCGACCCATCTCCTGCTGTAGTGCGTCAGGGCTGAATGGGTTAACTGAGACAACACTGAGAATCCCTTGTATTCACAAATTGTAGCAATCAAACCCCACCCTGAAGCAGATCGTTTTAAACATTTGATTGTTCATTACTTTATCTGAACGTCAGAAACAAAATAGTCATAATATGCTGAACATTTTGTTTCATAATTGTTCCCTCAAAAGCATTAGCTCATACTCTTTTCTTCCATGAACATTGTTTCACTGTATACCGTAAAACTTCTAATTTTTCGGCATTTTTTCCCTGACGAACTTCCAGATTTTCCCAATGCTGGAAAATTGGGGCAAAACAAAATATTGAACATCAGTGCTGAAATATTACAGGACAGACTACTCGTGCCAAAAATCAGAGGAAAAACTTACTGTGGTGAAAATAAGAGGAGAAGAAACCGCTAAATTTAATCGAAGATCATAACATACCGATACCACTCTGAACTCTAAACGGAGTGGCCATCGACCATTATCTAAAGACAGGCATTGGGAGCAGAGATCAGCCAACCCCAATTTTGGCTCAAGTGTATCAATAAAACTTTGGAGCAAGCGTTCAAAAAGTCACACGGTGAAAATACTGCGGACTATAGGATCTGAGAAAAATCAATACTGATCCATTTCCTTTTATCGGGACTACAAAAAATTTTTTATTGGCTCTTGCTGCATTTCCTACTCTATATCGTACTAGCTAAGAAATAATGAACACATAAAGTGCACACCTGTGAAAGCCCATGCTTCAATAGAAATGCGACGCTAAACGTTAAATTGCAGTGTTCTCTCAAAGGCCGGGGGTTTCAACCTCCTCATTGTATTTTCAAGCTTGCCTAACGGCGGTACACGATGAGATCAAAGATCCTGTGTAAGCCTGTGTAAGCAGCTTAGGGATTAAACTCATTGGGGAACAAGAAAGGCAAAGCTGTTATGGCTCACGTGTATGACCAATCCACACATGTATGACAATAAGTAAAGGGATGGCTTCTGCACCAACAAAATCCATGTTTTCTCAAAATTTAGTCAGTTTCACACATCTGTGAAACCCCTGTGACCCCTGACCTTTGCGATGTGTCGACTGAGGTCTTATCATCAGCTACCTTTGTGCCAAATTTGATTGAAAAGTTTGCACAAATATTGATAACTACAATTCGATCAAAAATTGGCATTTTATACATATTTGTCGACCTCTTGTGACCTTGACCTTTTCCGAGGGGACATCCAAGTTAGTATGCATAGATAGGTCTTACCATCAGGTATCTCTGTAGCAAGTTTGGGTTTGAAGTTGTGAATAGTAACTGAGAAAAAAAAAATCTTGTCAAAATATGTCAATTTTTGAACTATTTCCTGAGCTCTTGTGACCTTTTACCTTTCCAAGGGGTCATCAAAATTAGTACGCATAGATAGGTCTTACCATCAGGTATCTCTGTAGCAAGTTTAGGTTTGAAGTTGTGAATAGTATTTATTCTGAACCTATTTCCTGAGTTCTTGTGACCCTTGACCTTTTCAAGATCAACCAAATTAGCATGCATAAAAAGGTCTTACCATCAGGTATCTTTGTACCAAGTTTGGGTCTGAAGTTGTGAATAGTAATTGAGAAAAAACATCTTTTGTTAAAATATGGCTATTTTTAAGTCCCTTCTACCCTCGTCCGCACTGCAAACACCCTTAGTGGCACTGCAGACCCTGATACCCACATTGTCTTCCTAACTGATGCCATGTCTGTCCTTGAGGCAATCTCTTGGCTGGACTTCGCGAACGAAGATTTTATAGGAGTTGCCCACGACGTCTGCAGGCTTGTTCGTGGCTGCGGAGGCCAATCCGGGACAGGCAGGTTCGACCGCAGTGGCTGCAGGGGAAGGTATGGCCAGAGTTCTGAGTTGCGGCATCTCTGTTCTTTCTCCTGAGCCGCTTGTCCTTAAGGCTAGCTCTGCGAGAGTCCTCAAAGGAGACAGCTGCCTTGTAAATAGTGGAGCGCCAGGTGTCACGGTCCACAGCAAGCGAAGACCACTGGTGGTGGTCGATTTGGCAGGCACTAAGTGACTTCTTGAGACAGTCTTTGTATCTCTTCTTTGGTGCCCCTCTGTCACGGTGTCCAGCAGCAAGCTCGCCGAACAGGGTGATCTTTGGTAGGCGATGATCCTCCATCCTGGAGACATGCCCCGCCCAGCGGAGCTGTGTCCGCAGCAGCAAAGCCTCGATGCTCACGGTTTCAGCCTGTTCAAGGACCTCGACATTGGTGACATAGTCACTCCAGTGAATGCCCAGGATGGTACGCAGGCAGCGCTGGTGGAAGCGTTCGAGGAGTCGTAGTTGGCTGCGGTAGAGGGCCCAGGACTCGGAACCATACAGCAGGGTGGTGAGGACCACAGCTCTGTACACGCTGATCTTGGTGCCTGTTTTCAGCTGTTGATTGTGCCACACCCGCTTGAAAAGTCGCCCGAAAGCGCTGTTCGCTTTTGCCAGCCTGCTGTCAAGCTCCTTGTCCAGCTTGGCGTCCGACGTGATAATGCAGCCAAGGTAAGTAAACTGGTGCACTGACTTTAGTTCAGACTCGCCGATGGTGATGTGAGGAGGGCGATACACTGTCTTGGGTGCCGGCTGATGGAGGACCTCTGTCTTTTTCAGACTGACCTCGAGTCCAAAGAGCTGGGCAGCGTCTGCGAAGCAGGACGTGATGCGCTGCAGGGCTCTCTCTGTGTGTGCAACGAGGGCAGCATCATCAGCAAAAAGCAGCTCACGGATCAGTTGGTCTAGGGTTTTCGTGTGGGCCTGCAGTCGTCTGAGGTTGAACAGGCTGCCATCGAGACGATACCTGATGTACACTGCATCGTCATCATCGAGGTCCACTGTGGCCTGCTTCAACATCATGCTAAAAAAGATGGTGAAGAGGGTCGGTGCCAGCACGCAGCCCTGCTTTACGCCGTTGAGAATGGGGAATGGTTCTGAGAGGTCATTGTTGAGTCTGACCTGACCTTGCTGGTCCTCGTGTAGCTGGACAATCATGTTGAGGAACTTTGGGGGACAGCCAAGTCGCTCCAGGATCTGCCACATGCCTTGCCTGCTCACAGTGTCGAACGCTTTTGTTAGGTCGACAAACGTTACGTACAGCCCTTTGTTCTGCTCGCGGCACTTCTCCTGTAGCTGTCTCAGCACAAAGACCATATCGCTGGTGCTCCTGTTTGCTCTGAAGCCACACTGGCCCTCTGGGAGTTGGTCTTCAGCGATGGCAGGTACCAGCCGATTCAGGAGCAGCCTTGCAAGGATTTTTCCAGCAATGGACAGCAGTGTAATTCCCCGATAGTTGGAACAGTCAGACTTCTCACCTTTGTTCTTGTACAGGGTGATAACGACTGCATCACGGAGATCCTTTGGTAGTGTTCCTTCCTCCCAGCAGCAGAGAAAGAGGTCATGGAGCTTGTTGTGCAGTGCTGTGCCTCCATGTTTCCAGATCTCTGGCGGTATTCCATCAATGCCTGCTGCTTTGCCACTCTTGAGCTGGTGGATGGCTGTGAGGGTCTCTTCAGCGGTGGGCGGTTCGTCCAATTCAACTTTTACTGGGAGCTGTGGGATTTGTAGGACGACTGCTTCTTGAACAGTGCGCTCAGCGCTGAAGAGGCTCTGAAAGTATTCCGACCAGCGGTTCAAGATGGAGGTATTATCTGTGAGGAGTGCCTGGCCATTCGCGCTTCGCAGGGGACTTTGTACCAGGTGCCTGGGGCCATACACTGCTTTCAATGCTTCGTAGAAGCCCCTGTAGTCACCATTGTCTGCGCAAAGCTGGGTCCTCTGTGCAAGTCTGGTCCACCACTCATTCTGGAGATCTCTGAGCTTGCGCTGGAGACTGCTGCAGACGAGGCGGAAGGCAGACTTCTTCACAGGACAGGAAGGCTGGGCTAGGTGGGCCTGATGGGCGGCTCTTTTTTTTGCTAGGTGTTCCTGGATCTCTACATCGTTTTCGTCAAACCAGTCTTTATTCTTCTTTCTAGCGAAACCCAAGACTTCTGCAGAGGATTTTGCAATAGCAGTTTTCAGTTCTTCCCAAAGTGTTTCAGGGGAGGAGTCTGCTGGGTCCGCTGTGTCTTTGAGCCTGCGCTGTAAATCTGTCTGAAAGGCAGCTTTCACGTCGTCACGCTGAAGGCTCGCAACATCAAGCTTTTTCTTGGGGGGCCCCCATTTCTTGGGTTTTGGC
Organism: Semisulcospira habei; assembly: GCA_036245525.1. Lineage (NCBI taxonomy): Eukaryota > Metazoa > Mollusca > Gastropoda > Semisulcospiridae > Semisulcospira > Semisulcospira habei. The sequence goes on from BTPG01000002.1 coordinate 302,261,185, forward strand.
TTGAAGTGGAGCCTGAGTTTGCAGCGGACAAGGCGGTGGTCAGTGTGGCACTCTGCGCTGGGCATCACTCTGACGCACTAGGACATAGTCGATAAGGTGCCAGTGCTTGGAGCGAGGATGCATCCAGGTGGTCTTTCGACTGTCCTTTTGCTGAAAAGTAGTGTTGGTGATGACCAGTTGCTGCTCTGCACAGAACTCCAACAGTAGGCGGCCATTGTCATTGCAGTTCCCCACGCCATGCTTGCCGAGGACTCCTTTCCAGGCTTCAGAGTCCTGGCCCACTCTGGCGTTGAAGTCGCCAAGGATGATGACTTTGTCGTCTGCAGGGGTGCTCTGTATGAGGCTGCGCAGGTCAGTGTAAAACTTGTCCTTTTCAGCAGGCTCTGCCAAGAGGGTTGGGGAGTACACACTGAGAAGGGTGACGTGTTGCTGGTGTCTCAGTGGGAGGCGCATGGACATGATGCGGTCTGAATGACCCGTTGGTAGGTTTTCCAGCTTAGTCGCAATGGAGGTCTTGACCATGAAACCCACGCCTGAGAGCCGTCTTTCTGATGCAGGCCTGCCTGACCAGTAGAGGGTGTACCCAGCGCCAAGTTCTTGGAGGCTGCCTTCGTCCGGAAGGCGTACTTCGCTGAGCGCGGCGATGTCAATGTTTAACCTCCGCAATTCATGGGCAATGAGGGCGGAGCGACGTTCGGGGCGTCCGCTGTCTGCTTTGTCGAGCATGGTTCGGATTTTCCAGCATGCTACGTTGAGTCCGGTCGTGGTCGTCATCAGAGTGGATCCGTTATTCTTTCTTGTTTTTTGACCGCATGAGAAGATGCCCGTTGACCGCGGCTAGCCAACTGGGGTTGCGAGGGGACGAGCTTTGGTTAGGCCACCTTTTCTAGGCCCCTCTCCGTGTGGAGCAAGCAGTGCTGTCCCTAGAGAAGGCTGCTTGGTCGTTCAGGGTGTGCCGAGTGATGTTGTCATCCCCAGGTCAACATCAGGCGACCAATATCCTGAACCGCCTGCATGCAGGTTTGAGACTGCGGCTTCCAGTGACATCTTTCACCTGCCGTTTCGCCCCTCGCCCATCGCTACAGGACTTGGAATGGTCAGTGTCATGGTCCGTGGACGTTTCCTAAAGCCTGCGCGGTGGAGCTTTTTGGTGGAGTGCAGTGTGCGCAGTACTGGCCCCACCCTTTAAACCCTTGGTTCATCTGCCATGGCCTAGCAAGCTGGGACGATGGCATCGAGGTCCTCGGGTCGTAGGTTTTATATCAGACTGTCCTTGTCCTAGTCTCTGGCTCAAAAGCCTTCCCCGGAGACACGGGGGCTTTGATGTCAGGGGTTTCCTCCCTTAGCCTTTCCGCAGCCAAGCGGCCAGGCCTGCAAGGCAGCAGGCGACTCGTGGAGGGCGGGGTCGTCTATGTCCCGTGCAGATGTGAACATCTGCCCACTGCCCACACTTGAGGCAATAACAGCAAGCAAACTGCCACGTCTACAAGAGGCACTGCAAATCAAGTGCACCAGACTGGTGCTGCAGTGGATCCCTTCACACTGTGGCATCTATGGCAATGAAGAAGCAGACAGAATGGCAAAAGTGGGCGCAGAGGAAGAACAAGGTGAAAATGGGAGTCAGCTTCACAGAGATGAAGACCATCATTAAGTCTGTGTAAAGACCACCACAACGGCCCCTAGACAGTTACCATCAGCTGTCCAGACAAGAGCAGGTGACCATCTTCCGTCTGAGGACCGGGCACAACCGACTTAATTTCCACCTGCACAGATGCTTCCACCTCGTGCCATCTCCCCTGTGCCCTTGTGGAGAAGCAGAGCAGACCACAGAGCACATCCTCCAGGACTGTGGGAACCACCAGCTGCTGAGGGAGGAGATATGACCGAAGCCCGCCAGTCTACAAGAGAAACTGTACGGGCCTGTGGAGGCGTTACAGAAGACCACAGATTTCACATTGAGAGCCAAACTCCAAGTGTGACAGCGTTCGTGGGTGAATTTAATAGCATGTCCATGATGCCAAAGGCGGGCAGGCCCAAACCCTCACAACTGAAGTAACGAGATAAAAATTACATCATGTCTAGTTACGCTAACCTCGCTGCTGAACGTACATTTGGCGCAAAGCGCCGCATGTGCGTATGTGTGTGTGCATATGTAAACAAGAGAATCTCCGCTATTTCTGTACACACAAGCTTGAAACTTGGAGAAATACTTTCTTAAAGGGGTGGCTAAGAGAGCCTCCGAGCATATTGTAATTATTGTAATTGAATGTCTCGTACAACCGTTTATAGGAAGTCGATTGACCCAGATTAGAGTCTGTAATTTTTGTCATGTTTACTTGAAATTTTGGATATAGCTAGTTTGGATAAAGACATTGAATGAGTTCGTTAGACAGCTTTGTATCCTCTCAACTTCTGTAGTAAAAATTAATTCTTTTTAGAAAAGAATTAAAACAGAAAAAAACAACTTGACTTCTAGAGAAAGTCAGCGGCGGTGACGTAATTCTTTCTAGCGTGCACTGTGCTCTCTCTCACAGACATGCGTGCATAAATAATAATAATAATTACGGTATTTATAATGCGCTTATCTTATAATAATTATAACTCTAAGCGCGCATGCACACGCTTTAGACGACTCACGTACCACAAATAGTGAAATACATTACGACAGTCAGCTTGGGGTGGGGAGTGTGGTGGTATGGTGCTAGAACTGTTGACAGAGGTGAGTTTTGAGGGTGGACTGGAAGGAGGAGAGAGAGTGTTTCTGACGGAGAGAGAGTGGGGGAGTGTTCCAGGTGGATGGACCGTATACTGAGAAGGAGTGGGGGCCGAAAGTGCTGAATTTGGTGCAGGGGATGTGGAGGCGGAGAGGGTAGGAGGCGGAGCGGAGGGAGCGGGGAGGAGTGTAGGGGTGAAGTAAGTTTGAGAGATAGGCAGGAGCGCAGTTGTTCAGGGATTTGTAGCAGAGAGACAGCATCTCCAAGAGGCATGAACATCTATGCCTCTTGAGGATGTTTGCAGCGTGTGCATGCACGCACACACACACATCGACGTGCTTTCAGAAGAGCATGCAGGTGTACTTAGTATAGCATGTAGCTAGGTAAAGTCAACCTGATTTCACACAAATTATAGTAAGACTGAAATTGTACCATAAAATTCTAGTTTTGTCACCATTTTCCCAAATCTTGAAGTGAAACTCATATCACGTTAAATATAAAATTACGTAAAAACAAACAAACAAAACACGTCATGACAAATGACATTTGACAAACCAATGACGCGTATGCACTGCTCATGCCCCTTATAGAGTTCACTATGACGCATTGGCACATCTGCGAGGCTTTTTCAAAAGGAGATATTTCAACATCAGACAAAGACAAAAGGTAGAGACCGTTGACAGCGAAGACAGCTCTCATATAGAAGGGACTTTGTGGGTTATGGTGCATCCCATCTTGTTTACCTATTTCCTGAGCTCCTGTGACCCTTGTCTGTTCCAAGGGATCAACCAAATTAGTATGCATAGAAAGGTCTTACCATCAGGTATCTTTGCACCAAGTTTGGGTTTGAAGTTGTGAATAGCATTTGAGAAAAAGTAAATTATGTCAAAATATAGCTATTTTTGATTTATTTCCTGATCCCCTGTGACCTTGACCTTTGTGAGAGGTCACTGAAATTAGTATGTTTAGAAAGGTCTTGCCACAAAGTATCCTTGGGCCAAGTTTGAAGACCGTGGCTTGAATAGTCACTGAGAAAATGCCAACGTTAAAGTTTTTACCATGGACGACAGTGGACGACAGACGACGGCAGACGTACGTACCGATGACCACTGGCCCAGAACATAGACTCACTTTTGCTGCGCACGAGAGCCAGAAAGCATATTTGATGTCCAAATTAGTACCGATACCTTCCTAAGCCATAAGCGGGCCACAATAAATAGGTAAGTACCAAATCTGTGTGGATAACCGACATGTAAACAGGCCATCAACTTAGATACTAGCCAATCAGTGCAATCCAGTTTTTCATCTAAGCACCCAGCATGAACTCTGTGCAATAGACATAGTTTCACTCCAGCCTTAAAAGCGGTAGGGGCTCATGGCTTGTGCATTCAGCTGAATACACTGCATGTCGATATAGCCATACCGTCCAATCAAGCCCGTCCGACTCGGCACACAAAAATGCATTTTTCTTTAAAAGGTATTTTTTCGAAAAATACTTACCGATGACATGACAAATGGGAGTGTCTACTACGTGCTCAAATTCTAGCCTACGAACCCGTTGTGTGCACACACAACCCGGGAGGCACTCGGGGAACCCTCCAGAGGGGCCAAGAGTTGTCTCCCGGACCTGCCTATCCGGTTCCGAGTCACCTGACTCGCCAGTCAGATACTAGGCTCACCAGCGGCAAGCGGGGCAGGTGGGAGGGTCCTCCGTGTCATGTCATCGGTAAGTATTTTTCGAAAAAATACCTTTTAAAGAAAAATGCATTTATTTCATCAAAAACATTACCGATGACATGACAAATGGGAGAATCACGAATAGGAGGAGGGTGCCGCCCCGGTACTACCGGAGACCAAGACCGTCCTCCCATTGCTAATTCCCAGGTAACGAGCTAGGTGCGTACCTACGGCGCCTGCAGCGCCGGGAGGGAGTGCTGTGCCACCGTGAGGTCCCCCAACAAGGCGAGGTTGTCTCGCTGTCCCGCCAGATCCCGAAGGTAGAAACGAGCGAAGGTAGATTCTGCTCGCCAGCCCACCGCGGCCACGATGTCCTTGACAGCGCAGTTCCGATCGAATGCGACGCTCGTGGCCATGGCGCGTACTTCGTGTGCGCGGATCTTCAGTCTCTGCGCTACGCGTGGGGAGAGATCCATGTATGCCGATCGTATTACCCAGCGCAGCCAGGAGGAGATCGTCTGGGCTGTGATATCAGTCTTGCCCTGGCGTATGGGCAGGAAGAGGCGGGAGCGCCCTCTACGGGTAACTTTGGTACGGCGCAGGTAGATGCGTAGGGCACGCACGGGATCCTGTCGCCGAGTCTCCGGAGAGCAGGCAGGCCCTCCCAGGGGCCGCAAGGTGATGATCTGTGGAGCAGTTAGGGGCGACCTTGTTTTGGCAATAAAGCTGGGGTCCGTTAAGAGCTGCACGGAGCGATCTGCCCTGAACTGGAGGCAGTCTGGGCGGGTAGAAAGAGCGTGTAGCTCGCTAACTCTGGACGCGGTGGCCAAGGCTAGAAGGAAGCAGGTCTTGCGTGTCACATTTGCCAGAGGGGCTAGAGCGAGTGGCTCGAACTGGGAAGAATTCAGCCACGTGAGGACCCAAGGTAGGTCCCAGCGAGGAACGAGAGAACGCTGAGTCGGACGTTGGAGGCTGAAGCTGGACATGAGGTCGGAGAGGTCCTTACAGGCGCCGGGGTCTGGAAGGCCGAGATGACGGTACGTGTCGGCGACCATGGATAAGTATCCCCTGATGGTGATGGGCGCCAAACCTTGGACCTCGAAGAGCCATAGGAGAAAGTCCGCTAGCTGTGGGTTAGACAGTCCGGTGGGTAGGAGGCGACGGGCGTCGCACCAGGCACACAAGACGCGCCACTTCCCTTCGTAAACACGCCGGGTGGAAGGCTTGCGGGCTGCAGCGATTGCCTCCACTGCTGCACCAGAGAAGCCTCGAGCGGTGAGGGCGCGCTGCACAACCTCCAGGCGTGAAGAGACAGGCGTTCGGGACAAGGGTGGAAGAGAGCCTGCCTGGGCTGCTTGAGCATGGAACGGGGCGTGGGAAGGCGCAGGGGAGGAGAGGTGGCGAGGTTGAGTAGGTCGGTGGTCCAGGACCGGGCCCAAGCCAGCGGGGCGACCAGAAGCAGGACTGCGTTGCTCCCTCGAAGTTTGTGGAGGACCTTGGGAATGAGGACTGTTGGGGGGTACGCGTAAGCGATGAGGCCGTCCCAAGGAATCGAGAGGGCATCGACTGCCCAGGCCAGCGGGTCTGGAATCGGGGAGACGAAGAGGGGAAGCTGGCGGTTCCACCTCGTAGCAAAGAGGTCGATTAAGGGAGTCTCCCAACGGGCGCAGATCATCTGGAAGATATCCGGGCGCAACGTCCATTCTGTGTGGAGCAACTGGCCGCGGCGAGAGAGCGAGTCCGTCAACACATTCAAGTGGCCAGGAATGTGTCGTGCGAGGAGTGTAATGTCGCGTTCCTCGGCCCAGCGCATCAAACGGAAGAGGAGCATACAGAGGTCGGGAGATCGGGTGCCCCCCTGTCTCTGGATGTAGGCCACCACCGTCGAGTTGTCGGAGAGGACGAGAAGCCGCTGGTTCCTGAGCTGGTTCTCCCAAACGAAGAGGGCTTGCCAGACTGCCTGCAGCTCTAACCAATTGCTGTGCTTGTCCGCAAACTCCGGGGGCCAGAGGCCGGAAGCCGAGGAGAATTGAGGAAGCAGGTGGGCTCCCCACCCCGAGAGGCTCGCGTCGACACACAGGGAGAGGTGCGGGGGAGGGGAGGACAAAGGGACTCCCGAAGCCAACCAAGCCGTGTCGGTCCAGCGTAGAAGGTGAGGGCGAACCAGGGGGGAAACCGGGACCAGGTAGGTAAGGTCGCCAGAAGAGGGTCTCCAGAGAAGCAGGAGGTGCAGCTGAAGGGGGCGGGCGTAGAGGCGACCCAGGGGGAGAAGGTCCGCCGCTGCGTTGATCAGTCCGAGGAGTTGAAGCCAAACTCGGGCGGGAGCTGCTTCCTGCTGAGCTAGCTGGTTGGCGAAGGTGGCCAACTTCCGAATCCGGGGATCCGGGAGGCGAACAACGTTGAGAGCGGTGGCAAAATCCATTCCGAGATGAATGAAGCGGCGCGAGGGCGTGAGATCTGACTTCCCGACGTTGAGGAGGAACCCCAGTCGCGACAGCAGACGCATCAGTGTATCCCTGTCCTCTTCCAAGATGGACTCGACGTGGTTCCTCAGGAAGAGATCGTCGAGGTAGTTGGACATAGGGCTGAGAGACGACTGCCGTGCCTTGGCCATAACTGCATCCATCAAGCGGGTGAAGACCCAGGGGCTGAGGTTGAGGCCGAAGGGTAGGGCTCGAAACTGGTAAACGGTTCCATCGAACGCGAAGCGCAGATACCTCTGGGCGGCCGGATGTATGGGTACGTGTAGGTAAGCGTCGGAGAGATCCAGGCTGACGGCGTAATCCATGGGTCGCACCGCGGTACGCAGGGCTCGGGCCGTCTCCATGTGGAAGGAAGGAGCCACGATGAAGCGATTTAGGGCTGAGAGGTCGATCACTGGGCGCCACTTGCCGCCAGGCTTGGGGACGACGAAAAGTCTGCTGTAAAATCCCAGCGAGTCTGCGCGGCGCACAACCTCTGTGGCATCCTTCCTCAAGAGAGAGTCGACTTCCCCCCGTAGGGCGCACTCCTTGAGCGGGTCTGCGGGGATCTCGGTCCACAGCGGAGTCGTACGCAAAGGAGGAGGGGAACGAAAGGAGATCCGTAGGCCGCCGGAAACAGTGTCTAAAATCCACGGGTCTTCTGGAATCAGTAATCGCCACTCGTCGCTGAAGAGGGCGAGCCTGCCGCCGACTGGAGGACCCGAGACGGCCGGCGGAGGCGGAGGAGGGGAGGAGTCACTGAGCCCGCCCGCGCCCAGGGCGACGGGCGGGACGGGGCCAAGCGGGGGCGGGGGCGTTAGCTTGGCCGGGGCGACCGAAGGCGGGGCGACGGCGACGCAGGGACTGCAGCTGGGTTGTTGACGTCGGGGCGACGGGTCTGGAGATCCGCAGGGGGCGACCCACGGCCTTGCGGGCTGCCTGAAAGCGCCGAGGAACAGACTTGGGAGGCCACCTGTCCGCATTGGAATCCTTGACGGCTTGCCAGGTGTCACCAAAGAGAAGGGGTCCCCCGAGGGGGGCCCGACGCAGCTGGGTCTTCAGGTCGGCAGGCATTCCCCGGCAGGCCTGCAGGACAGCGTCGCGGCGGAGTAAATCACAATTGGCGGCTGCAGCCATAGCGTTGACCGAAGAGTGATACGCGGCGCGGCTGGCCGCTTCAGCGAGGACGAGGAGGTCGCCAAGAAGAGGGGTCAGGGACGGGTGCCACGAATCTTCCACGCGCCGGAGGAAGGCTTGCGTAAGGAGCTCCATGAAGCCGGCGCAGGCCAAGGAATTCCTGACAAGCGAAGCCGTCTTGTCCAAACCCGCGGGGAGCGCGCGTCTGAGTGCAGAGGCCCCACCCGCCTGAACCACGGCGGCTGGATCCACCGGAGGGAGAGGGCAGAGGAAGGCCTGGGAATGGCCGGCGTACCACTGCTGGCGGAAGTACATATCGAGGTCCGGAGGCCATCTGTGGTCCGAGAAGAAATTACTGTCTCTTGAGTCAGACAACAGGTGGGCCGAGAACACATCCCGAAGCTCACGAAAGGAGGGGGGCTGAGGGAGAGTCTTGAACTTCTTTACCTGTCTACCCGCGTCGACGAAGGCAGAAGGCTTCCTCTTCAGGGGGGGGGGGGGATGGAGGGCAGTCCGCTGCCGGAAGCGTGGCGGAGATGAGGCGAGCGACCTCGTCGAGGGCCAGAAGAACCTCTGTGCGGGAGGAGGCCGGTAAACCGTGGGCTGTCGACGCATCCGAAGGAGAGAGCGGCGAAGGAGAGCGGCTGAGACCTCCGAGGAGAACTGAGATGGAATCATCAGGGAGAAGACTCAACGAATCGTCGTCCACGCCGCCGATAGCCGTCGAAGAGGGACGGCGACCGTGACTCCGAGAGCGAGCAGCTCGACGAGGACGAGGGGAGCCATAAGGCGCCGAAGCACGCAGGGGAGAGCGACGTCCGCGACGGCGACGCGACGCACTAGAGGAGCGGGAACGGCGGCGGCGACCAGACGAGCGACTACGAGCTGGAGACCGTGATCCTCGGGAACGAGGAGGAAGGAAGGAGGCTGGGCGAGGGGAAGGGGAACGGGCGGGACGAGGCAGACGGCGGGGAACGTGGGACGAACGCCGCGAAGAGGTAGAGCGCGAAGGTCCATGGTCCAGATGACGAGAAGAATCCCGAACTTCACGACGCTCACACGAAGGAGCGCGAGAGTGGTGGTCCGACTTCGATCGCAAGGAGGAACTGGACACAGGTAGTGGTGTGGTGAGTGTGCGCGAATGTCTCCGCGAGCCGGACTCTGTGGCGAGGCGGGCTCGCAGCGGCCGAGGGGGATCCAAGGCCTTCCTAGGAGACGAGTGGGGACCGGCTGACCATGGACGGCGCGAGGCACGTCTCTCCGAACTGACCTCTGTCTCGAGATGGGTTCTCTGCCTGTCGTAAGGCTTGGTCCAAGCGCGTTCCCTCCTGGGAACCGCGCCTCGAACTCCCGACTCCGCACACTACCTTGCTGTGTCCGCTGTGGAGATCTTTCCAGACTGGGGCCATCGGGGGCAAGAGCGGTCGGTGTGTCTGAGATGACAGCCGGCACTTCCGCAGGTCTTGCAACAGGCACAGGTGTCGGGCGTTCACGTCGGTAGAAGCTCCAAAGTTGGGCCCAGCGGAGCTCCGGCCAGACGGCGCAAACGTCACAAGAACGCTCAGATGTACAGCCGACACACGGCAGGCAGACCTTGTGCGAAACCGAGGGCCACTGGAAACCTCCACACTGCGTGCAGGTCATCAGGAGGGCACTGCAACACACCAAACAAACAACGTGCCGGTACGTGGTCGAGACCAACAGGGCTCGTCCTACCAAGGGGAACCGTACCGAACGATATGGACAAACGGGCTGTGCCCCCAGGCTATACTGTTATAGCGCCCGAAGCTAAGCTTGCGTCTTTAGAACAAAGCCTACCCCAGCCAGGCTGGAGAGGAATGTGCGCCAAACAACAATAGGTTTAGTTTAGTTTAGGTATTTGGGTGTAACGCCGCGCAGGCGACTAAGGCCATCACACGGCGGGCCAAACGACAATAGGGACGAAAGGCCGTGCCCCCAGGCAATAATGCTGTAGCGCTCTAAGCTAAGAGTGCGCTCTCGAAACAAGCATACCCCAGCCAGGCCGGAGATGCAACATGAGCCACGCGCCGCAGCTGGTTTAAACAATGCTCCCCGAAGGCTACCAGGGGAAGCCAGTAATTTCACCCCAAAGGGGGAAGGCGAGGGCACCAGGGCCCCGCCGAGCTAAGAGTCCCCGCTCAACGAAACCCAACAACACGAACAAGGTAGAGTCCAAAGGCACAGGCCGGTACCCCGCCCGGGGACCGGCTTCGGGCCCAACTAACTATCCTACCTCTCTGCCGAAGCGGTAGCGGGAGAAGAGACGTCCATGTCGCCACCGGCGAAATGGCGGGAACCAGCAGGTCCGCCAAGCGAAGCCAACCAAGGAGGACGCCAAGCGAAGAAGCGCCGCGAAGCTGCAGCGAAGCAAGAAGCGAAGCAGAAGCGAAGCAACAGGCGAAGCCAAAGTCACGGCGAACTCGAGCACCAAGACCGACCGGTCGAAGGGAGCGCGAGGCTAGAACACGTCCGAAGGTCGTGAGCCTACGTAGCTGACTGGCGAGTCAGGTGACTCGGAACCGGATAGGCAGGTCCGGGAGACAACTCTTGGCCCCTCTGGAGGGTTCCCCGAGTGCCTCCCGGGTTGTGTGTGCACACAACGGGTTCGTAGGCTAGAATTTGAGCACGTAGTAGACACTCCCATTTGTCATGTCATCGGTAATGTTTTTGATGAAATAAAGTGAATAGTGAATGACCCCCTATCCTCTCCCCCATTCAGATTAACTGAGTTGTCTATAAGCGTGAATGGGCCCACAAAGCATGCCTATGGTTAATGCAGCGTACGAGCGAACATGAGGATCTATGCTTAGTGAATGGTACCCGGTAGGTTCACCTAAGGCGTTGCATCACTTAAGCGTCACGCAGCGGTTTAGACCAGTTACACCTGCAGTACCGTAAAGCCGCAAAAAGTATGTGGTCATGGCGGTCGTTGTTTTGTCTTCACTGCCGTCTGCAATGGGAATTTGTATCCTCCAATTGCTGAAAATGTCCTCTAATTGCTGAAAATTGATTTCAACCGAACAGCTGAAAACTTGGAGCAATGCCGAAAATCAACTTTAAATTTTTTTTCGACAAATGCCAATAATTTGGAGCAAAAGAAATTGCCCAAAAAATTAGAAGTTTTACAGTATTATAAGAGGTCTTGACCTCTTCCTGTCACGCATGGCTCCCTCCTTGGCCTCTTTCAGGGCAGATTCCAGGGACTTGACACGGTCCATTGTGGCTCGAAGGCGCTTCTCCAGCTTGGGTAGCTCACAGCGCAGGTCAGCATTGTCACGCACCAGCTGCACAGAACATGAAATGATTAATACCACGCACTGCTCTGTTGTCTTGTACAATTTAAAGCATATCTGTGAGTCTGAATGCTCACAAAAGGAACTGCATTTTCAGCTTTACAAGTATCATCTCTAAACTAACATTTCTTGTCCGGAAAAAACAGATACATAATGAATGACTGGACAGACAAAACAAAAAAAGTGAATGAATGAATGAACAAACTTCAGGCAATGTTATTTCCCTACCTGTTTGTGGACCTTGGTCAGCTGCTCCAAGTTGTTCTCGAGGAAGGAGATTTTCTGTTTCTGGGCCATGTTGCCACCAGCATCCTCCTCTTCTTCCTCATTCTTGTTGGCGGACTGAAGCATAAAGAGCTAATCTGACACATCAAGCAAGTGTTTGCTACATTTTTAAATTACGTAAGCAGTGCTCAGACCAAAGTGACAAGAAGTATTTTCTTTGTAATGTAAGTGACCAAAATGCCATATACTGTCCTGACAATATGCAATTTTTGACAAAATACAATCGATTTAGACAAACCTCAGGAAATCAAACACAAAAGGGGTGGGAGGGAGATGAGGGATGCACTTTGCGTCAGAAGTTATGTACTGTTGACATTAATGCTAGGATAATAATCAACTTTTTGAACCCGTTTTGGATATCTGATCTGCCTAACCCTTTCAGTACTTATACAGTACCCATGACTACAAGTACAAGGGGGTTAAGTTATGTTGTTTTCATTCCTATGTCACATGAACAATCATGTTAGTGCAGTGCACACTGTACCTTGTGAGCTCGCTATAATACACACTGTATCTATTTCCTTGTAGCTCAATTTCAGACATGTTCTGACTCCTTGGGTACCAGCTCGGTTTGTCAAAAGCAGCAGACACATGCTAACTGATGAAGCTTCTTAGCATAGTTCAAAACAATATGCACTCTACAATTATTTTTACGACAACGGCGACCTATTTTCAACAATATTTTCCCTCGAAATATGCGAGACTAAAAAAAAAACAACACCTTTGCCAGATCGAAAATGGTGCATATAAGGTCAGAGTCAAACAAAGACCACTTCAATGCCGAATACTAAACTTAAGTAATAATTCAAAACTTTTTTTGAGTGAACATCAGAAAACACTCACTGTTCCATTGCATTACTCTGACGACAATATATAGACAATAAGGCTTGAAACATAGTTTTCAAAAGTCAAATTGAAATTAGTGGCTGCCAGCAAGAGGATACATGCTTGTGAACAGGCCCTTACGACTGCAGAGTCGGAACATTCTGCGCTCCACAATTATCATGATAAAAAACTAATATCATTCATTTTGCATGAAAATAGTCTATACATAACTCTGGGAGAAACATAAGCTCCACATTTATAATTCAAACATTACTGCGAGGATAACTGCTTCCCTTCATGTTCCATGAAGATAGTTTAACCCCTTTGTGCATGCAGCCACTGGTACTGTAAACAATGGCAATGCTATACAACACTTCTGCATCTGTTGATGAATGAGCTAAGCGTTACTAACATAATTACTAAATATTCGACCACTTTTTACACATAAATTTTCTGATTTCTCAGCTCTGGTCGAATATTTAGGAGTTTTGGTGTTCAAGGAAGAAGAAGAATATTTAGGAGTTTTGAAAAAGTTGATTGACTGCGGAGGTAGCATGGTCAAAATATTGAGGCTCAAATTTGACCTTGCACAGGCTTGCCAATCGACCTGCTTGTGTTTTTACCTTGTTTGAGTTGAAACACCAACAGCAGTTAGTCATCACAAATGGGAGTACCCACAGGGGGAGGGTTCACGTAAGAATGTTTTAAAAAACTTTTGTGTCGCTGATTTTTTACTAGGCAGTGGTCGAATATTAGGGCGCAATTTTCTATTGCTGGTTGGATATTTACAAGTTTTAATTTGCTGAAAAATCGTCAAAAACAGCTTGTGGTTGAATATTTAGGGTGGTCAAATATATAGGATAATTACGGTACAAAGACTTATATTTATGTTCCATGAAAATAGTCTGCTGCTGGGATAATCACCTTCTTGACCCTATTCTGGAGGTCCTGCACAAAGAGCTTGCGCAGGTTGTGTAGCGTCTGCAGCTCTTTCGCCACCGTCTCCTCAAGCCCCTTCAAGTCGGCCTTGGCCTGCTCCCGACGTGACATTTGGGTCGACAGTTCAGACAGCTTGGCTGTTTTCTCCACATCTTCTGCCTTCAGCTTCTCAAGGTCACCCTGCAACTTCTCCATCGCCAGCGACAGCTTCTGGTTAGTGCTGTGTGGTGATAGAATAACAGACAAACAGTGTGAGATCATAAGTAATGAAGCACCCTCAGCAAAGTGCCATCTGAATTTCTAACAGTTCAGCTCACCCAATAACACATGCAATGTTTATGTGCAAAATCAATCAAATACCTGATTTACTTATGACTCCTCAAAAACACAATTTCACCTCTTCTTCAACATTCAGCAGTAAGGCCCATTACCAATTCTGGGGTGGGCAGTGTGTGTGTGTATGTGTGTTTTTTCAAACGTACACAACAGAAGCAGAAGACAGGCTGACCATGACATTTCAAGGACTGAGTCTGATCATCTTAGCACCTACAGATCACAAAGCTGATCAGGCACTACCCTTGAACTATAATGGTCAATCCATCTTGCACATGGCTGAAAGAGCATACTTACTCCTTGAGCTGGTCGATCATGCTCTGTTTGTCAGCGATCTCCTCTCGCAGGGTGGCCAGCTGCTTCTGGTGCTGCTCCCTGTGGGCCATCATCTGCTTCTCCAGTGTCTCCTTGATCTCAATCTCAGACTGAAGCTTGTTTGACGTCTCCTTCTCCTTCTCGGTCGCAGCAGTCGCCACTGATTCTGTCAAGACAAGAACAAAGAACATAAAAACTTCTTAAACGTCTCCTTCACTGCTGTGATGAAGCTCTATACTCGTGCATAGTGCTCATACATTAGGATAAATACGGTACGGTTTTTGTTAACGGTTTGTTTGTGCTGATAGTCTGTGGGGCCTGCTGCCCACGTGGAATCTGTAAGACATGGTTAGCACGGAGTTTTAGTGAGTTCTGTTTAGTGAGTTCTAGGCAAAAGCGGTGTCTGTCAGAGCAGGAATATATTACTTATTAGTACGGGGCTTTATCGTCAGCTCGGACGGATGTATGTGAGATACCTAGCCCGTATTCCAAGACTCTGAAGCCTAGATTTCAGGTATGTTTCTATATATGTAGTATTGATAGTTGCTTAGTTAAAGACAGTATGCGCTGGTAAGAGTAATTTGCTTGTATGGTGTTGACCGGTTTGGTTTAGTTAGGTTGGTTTAGAATTCAGTGAAGTAACCCATGTTTTGTATACAGTGTTTACCGAGATAGATAACTAAAGGAATGGGAGGTGTGTATGTCTAAGCCGCTATGAAGATAGTACGTGGTTGGTTAAGCATAATCTTTTCCAGTGTATAGAGTAGTGTATAGCAAGAGTGTTAGGCTGTAGTGTTTCAAGATAGTGACAGAGATATGGGGGTGTTACGGAAGTAGACAGTTTATGAAGCACGTGTGTGAATGAACGTGTGAGTTATTTGTATCAGCCAGGTTAAGTGACGTTTCTCATTGATCCAATATGTTGTGTGTTTAGCAAGCGTTACGTTTGGATCCTTGTTGTTGTGTTTAGAGTACTTGTAAAGAGTGGAACGACGGACGCCGAGACGTCAGTCACAGGTGGGACCTAACGTGAGGTCATCCCTCCAGCTCTTCGCTCAGAGTGAGTCTGATCGGGACCAAGATACCCGGATCACAGCAAGAACTGCGCTACGGTGCGAGTACAAGGACGTCCGTGTTACAGACAGGACGACAGGAAAGAGCATACAAAGGACTTTCACACCTAGACGTGAGAAGGACCAACGTAACCAGGCAATAACATCAAACAGGTTGGAGACAGTGTGAAATTAAAGCCAAGCCTGGCCGAGATAGTGTGTGATGTGTATGTGATGTGGATGCTGGGTGTGGGGAAAGGAGTGATGTATATAGCTTGATAGTTGTGAGCGTTTTTTTCGTATATTTATCTTGTATAAAAGTCACTTTAGAAAGGGAGCCCGTGTGTTGAGTTTTACCGCATGAATGCGCCCGTCTGAGTCAGTGGCGGTGTATGCGTCTGTTGCGTGAGAGTCTGTACGTGCGACTGTGGGCAAGTCTGCGTGCGTTACAGCTGCCATCAATTGTGTCAGAAAGAAAATGTGTAAGTAAATGATCCCCAAACATCTTTAATTTGAGGTCAGCAAAAGGCATGGATTCTCATAACCTTGCAAATCCCTCAACCAGCCCCTTTTATTTGGGAAAAAACCCACTGATTCATAGGCAACTGCAGCATCAATTCTGTCAGAAATATAATTAGAAAGAGGAACATAAGACTAATAGGCATATCCTCAACCCCAAACAGCACCTTCAATCTGAGAACAGCAACATGGCTAGATTCTCATAAACCCTTCGCCAGGACCTCATGCAGCATTTGCAAGGGACTGATTCGCAAGCCTCTGCATTAAGACAAGTCTTTAGATCACTGCTACACAGCTATCAAGGGCGCGTACCGCTCGATTCCGCGTGCTGCTCTTGGGTACTCCGATCACGTTATGACTGACCTCGTGCCAACCTATAAACAGTCACTTAAGTGTGTCAAACCCGTGCAGCGCACAGTGAAGCAGTGGACTGTCAATGCCCTAGAAACGCTCTGTGGTTGTTTCGAGAGCACAGACTGGGGGGTGTTTAAAGAGGTCGTGTCTGACATTCACGAATACACCGAGACTGTGTGTGACTATGTCACCTTTTGTGAAAGTCTGTGCATTCCCACAAAAACTGTTAAAAGCTATGGCAACAACAAGTCCTGGTTTAATGCTGACACTCATCAGAAACTGCAAGAGAAACAGGAGATGTTTCCAAGTGGCGACGAGGTGTGGTACAGGAAGGCCAGATATGACCTAGGCAGATCCATCAGACCTAGGCAGATCCATCAAGACGGCCACAGCCAGCTACCATCAGCGATTGGAGGATGACCTGGCTACTGACAACCCCAGGGCCCTGTGGCAGGGGATCCAGAAGATGACGGACTATAAGCCGCCTGCCAAGTCTGCCGACACCGATGACGTCGCTCTGCCGGACACTCTCGAGTTCTACGCCCGGTTTGATAGGTGGAACAATTCTGCTTCATCCTCGTCTGTGCCTGGCCTCCGTGTCACTAGCGACAGCAGTGCCCGCACTGGTTGTCTCCCCCTACTTGCTTCGAGCGGCGGTGTGGGGACACGGCCAGTGTGGATACTAGTCCGTCCTCCACTATGCAGGATTCTATTGATAGAGCCTACACTGGTTGCCTCTCTCCACTCGCCTCATGTGGCGTTTGAGGGGAAACCAATGTGGGCAACTTTCCGCCCTTCGCTGTGCATGATTCCGTTGACAGTGCCCATGCTGGTTGTCTCCCTCCACTCACTTCACGTGGCGATGGGGGGGACATAACCAGTATGGACAATTTTCATTTTCAGCCCCCCACTATGTGTGATTCTGACAGTGCCCATACTGGTTGTCTGCCTCTACTCGCTTCACAGGGCCATTGCGGGGACATAACCAGTGTGGACTCTGTGCATGCTTCTGATGACAATGTCCGTGCGGGTTGTCTTCCTCGGCCCGCTATGTGCGGCGAGCCTGGGAAGACAACCAGTGAGGACAGCTCTGCGGCCTTCACTGTTAAGGACTCTGACGTCAAGGCTGTTTTTCAGCATCTGAACATTAGGAAAGCCGCTGGACCTGACAATGTGTCTCCCTGTGTGTTGAAGCACTGTGCAGATCAGCTCGCTGGTGTGTTTTCTGACATCTTTAATATGTCACTCAGTCAGCATAAAGTGCCAAACTGTTTCAATGGTCCCAAAGAAAACCAAAGTGACATGTCTAAACGACTACAGACCAGTGGCTTTAACCACTGTTGTCATGAAATCACTTGAGCGACTTGTCCCGTGTTTCATTAAGTCACTTATTGACCCGCGCTTCGACCCATATCAGTTTGCTTATAGAGGGAACAGATCCGTAGAGGACGCTATCTCTTTGGCTCTATTTCATGTTCTTCAGCACCTAGAGCAACCTAACACATATGCACGCATTCTCTTCGTAGATTATAGCAGTGCCTTTAACACTATTGTCCCTTCCAAGTTTTTTTTGATAAACTACAACAGATTGGTTCTTTTCCACAGTCCATTTGCTTATGGCTGCTCGACTTTCTCTTGGATCGTCCGCAGGTCGTTAAAGTGGGTGACCGTGTGTCCTCCCGTATTTCCCTGTCCACGGGCACCCCTCATGGGTGCGTTTTGTCTCCTTTGCTGTACTCACTCTTCACTTACGACTGTAGAGCAAGTCTGGAGGGCACGCAAATGTTTAAGTTTGCCGACGATATCACAGTGGAGGGAATGCTAAAAAACTGTGATAAATCCAATTACCGGGAGCAGGTTGATCAGCTTGTGCAGTGGAGTGACCAGAACAATCTGGAACTCGATGTCGGTAAGAAAAAGGAGCTGATAGTGGACTTTAGACTACAAAACTGTTCTCCCCCTTCTTGTAGTTCACCACCAAACCATAGAAACTGTTCAGCATTTTAAATTTCTGGGATCCACTATCAGCGATGATCTTAAATGGGAACAAAACATAGAGAACATTGTAAAGAAAGCACAGCAGCGCCTTTATTTTTTTTAGAAGGCTGAGGGCTTTTGGTTGAGTAGCACTGGTATGGAGCACTTCTACCGGGCCGCAGTCGAGAGTGTGTTGACATTCTCGATCGCAGTCTGGTATGGCAGTGCGTCAGCACGTGACAAACATAGACTGAACCGTGTCATCAGGACAGCATCCAAAATAGTCGGCAAAGACATGCCAAGTCTTGACAGTGTGTACCAACAGCGACTGCTTAGACGTGCAGGGTTTATTGCACGCGACACTACACACCCGGCTAACTGTCACTTTAACTTGCTTCCGTCTGGTCGCCGTTACTCTGCTCTCAAAGCACGCACATACGTTTTAGTAACAGTTTTTATCCTAGTGCTGTTCGAGCCCTTTCAGCATAATAAGCGTGCGATGATGTGCTCTCTGGGCCGATCATAGAGTTTCATTGCCGAGGACTGATGTTTGTGTGAATGACTGAGTGAGAGTGTGTATGTGTATGGAATCATGTGGCCAGCCTACAGAGCACCTCGCCCAACCCTTGTGCTATCCCTTTGGCTGTTGGTGGTTCTTTTGGTCGAGTTGACTCCATGAGTCTCCTCCCCTGGCGGGCCGCGCCCCCAACAGTTGAGAGGATAGTGTATGCCAGTATTTAGCCTAGTCTTATGATCTATATTAACTAATTTTTCGCCTCACTGTGATCACTATTAATGACATACTTACTATAAGATATTCTGTTTCATTTTAAACGATATACTTTTACTTTTAATTAATTAATTTAGACTTCATAGATTAATATGCGTGTGTGTTGTGTGGGTGTGGTAGATGAGTGTGGGTGTGTGAGTGGGTACTCATTGGTTTGTGAGATTAGTTGTCCAGTTTGAAAGTTTTTATAGAGTGTGTAGGGCATTGGGTTTGTGTGATAGAGTATTAATTATTTTTTTGTTGTTGACTGTGATGTTTGTAATTGTAACAACACCAACACACATTCCTATGCTTTATGTTTCTTAAGGCAAATGGCAATAAACAGTATCTATCTATCTATCTGTTATCAATTCTTAAAGGGATGGGGAAGTTAACACTAACAGTAGCAAAGTTAACCCCTAAACAACACCCTCAGTTTGAGGTAAGATGCATGCATATATTATTTTCTTGAGCCCTTGTCTGTCCCTCATTCGCCCATTTCATTTACAAGATACAGATTCATGAACCCCTACAGATGCAAATGAAAGAGACTAGATGAAAGACTTGCATGGGAACTAACATGGAAAAACAGGCACCATACTTACACAGAAATTCTGTACACAGTATACTAGTATTTTAAAAATTGTGCAACTCTGAACGCAAAGGAAAGCTGCTGCATCCTGTAAATGATACTCACGCTGTGCTTTGAGCTGAGCGCACTCTTCATTCAGGGAGTCTACACTTTCTTCTAACTGACGTTTCTTGTGCTCCACGTCCTTGATGGTCTCAGCCAGGGTTGCCATCTTAGCCTCATACTGCACACATATGTTATCTTATTATGAAGGGTAATAAAGTAAAGCTTAATAAGTCACTGCACTAATGTGCAACAATCAGTCAATGCTAAACTGAAGCAGTCGTGTAGCACACAAACAGAGGAAGAACCACAAAGTGTTTTCTGTTAAACATTAACTGCCGGGGCAAGGCGAATGGAACCCAGCAGCAAGAGACCTAAACCCTTATCAGCCCCCGCAGTCACAGGGGCTCATAAGGATTTATGTCTCTTGTTAGTCCTGTAGTCTTTATGTCACATTTTTTATCATTTACATCTGTGTTCTTCATTCGACTTTACGTTTGTTCGTGTGCAGTCATTTCAGAAGTGAAATTTGTGATCACTGGCACTGAAGGGGTTAAATAACTAGCCCTGGAACACTACAGCAGGAGAGGAGTCAACCATGACAATTAAAGAGTGGTGCCAGAAGAGCCTGGTGAATACAAATGCCTAAGCTCTTCTGGCACAACTATGAACTACCATGGTGACACTTTCTCCTGAACTGTAATGTAGCCTTCAGAGGACAACCATTAAATCTGGGACTTAAGGAATTTTTACCTACAGGCCCAATATAAAATTAATAAGAATTAAACAGACAAAATGAAATTAAAAAAAGAGAAAAAAGTCTCATACACTCAACAGAAGTATGTGGAGAAAAAAAGAGGATTACCTGCTGAATCCTCAGCTTGCAGTCATCCAGCTCGGTCTGCGTCTCATTCAGTTTCTGGCTGTTGTCAGATGCCTGGCTCTCCAGGGTCTGGGCACGAGCACTCAGGGTTTTCACCTCTGACTTCATCTTGCTGATGTACAGACGAGCCACTGTGAACTCCTCCTCCAGCTTCTCACCAGCTCCAGGGTTTGGCTTCAGACACATGAAAAAAAAAAGTTAAAACGTATCCAAAAGTACAGCAGCAAATCATGTCATTATGAAAAGATGCACAGACCCTCAGGAGCTTTGGCATGCTGCTGGGACTAATGAAGATGCTACAAACTTCACATGACAAAACAAAAACACACCTCTTTACATATCAATGCCCCTTAACCCTGTCAGTAGAGGTTTTTGTTGCCGTGATTCCTGCTGACTACATCACGACAAAACATGTATGACCGATCTACATGTGTAACTTTTGTGACAATAAGTAAAGAGCTGGCTTCTGCATCAGAAAAAGTCCATGTTTTCTCAAATTTAAGCATTTTTCACACATCTGTCAACCCCGTGACCCTTGACCTTTGCGATGAGTTGACTAAATTAGTATGCATAAGAAGGTCTTATCATCAACTACCTTTGTGCCAAACTTGATTGAAAAGTGCAAAAAATATTAATAATAACTACAATTCTATCAAAAATTGGCATTTTACACACATTTCCCAACCTCTTGTGACCCTTGACCTTCTGAGAGGTCACCCAAATTAGTATGCATAGATAGGTATCTCTGTACCAAGTTTGGGTTTGAAGTTGTGAACAGTATTTGAGAAAAAACATCTTTTGTCAAAATATGACTATTTTTTACCTATTTCCTAAGCTCTTGTGACCCTGACCTTTCCGAGGGGTCAACCAAATTATGCATAGATACCATCAAGTATCTTTGTACCAAGTTTGGGTTTGAAGTTGCTGATCCCCTGACTTTGTCCTTTGTGAGAGGTCACTCAAATTGGTATGTTTCGAAAGGTCTTGCCACAAAGTATCCTTGGACCAAGTTTGAAGAATGCGGCTTGGATAGTCTCTGAGAAATTGCCAACGTTAAAGTTTACCACAGACGACGGTGGATGGACGACAGACGGATGACCTACCTGCCCAAAACATATACTCACTTTTGCTTCGCAAGTGAGCCAAAAATGCATATAATGACCCCACTGTTGATCAGTATTGTTGAAAATGGGCCAAGAAAGAGGAATTGATTCAGACAAACCCCTGGAGCCTGCAGGGGCACATGAGGTTAAAAGCGTCTTGCAGACAGACTGTACATCTTTACGACTCTTAAAACTCTAGAAGTACCTGGCAGCATCGCTTTCGATCATATCCGCAATATTGTTAAAAAATGGAGCCAGCAAGAAGCATAAATCCTCATGAGCCCCCGCATCTGCGGGGGCTCATGAGGATTTATGCCTCTTGCAGACTGAATAAACCTTTGACTTGCTAAAACTGCAGGTGGTACCTTGTTTTCACCGGCACTGCCTCCGATAATACCCCCAATGTCTCCCAGGTCCTTGAGGAGAGACACCATCATGTCAGTAACCCGCTTCTTCTGGTGCAAGGATGAGTCACGCAGCTGTTCAAGCTCAGCCTGCAGCCCGTTCATCTTGGTCTGTATGGCACAGAAAAGTCAAACCAACGGCCTTAGTTGTACAGCTAACCCAGATTAATTCCTCTGGATTAGGATGTAAATAGACCATACTGTGCAATTCTTCTGATCACAAATATGCATGGGTGAAAGTTGGCAGACAGAAAGGCAGAAATCAAAATTTGTATAAGGAAATTAAAAAAACAACAAAAACATAACCCTTTCTTTTTATACTGATAAAAAAATAGAAATGTCATGTCTAGATTGCAGAAGAAGAAAAAATGAAAACTGACGTGAAAAAAAAAAACACACTCCACTGGCACACACTTGGCTCTAACCTGCCTTTCTGTATTTTCACAACTGACAACTTTCACATATGAACATGTTTCATTGCAAGTGTCTAAAACACTATAAAGACCAAGTAATGCATGATGGACATACCATTTTCATGCTGAGTTCCTCACTGAGTGTCTCAATGTCTTGGTTCTTGTTCTCCACCTCCTGTGACTTCTGGTCGTAGTTCATGGCCAGCTCCTCCAGTGCCTGCAGAACCTCCTTCACCTCCTCCTTAGCTGACTCGTTGTCCTAAAACAGACATACACATACAGTGGTTATACATTAAAATTCTGGTCACAGTTCATGGCCAGTTCCTCAACCTCCTGTAGAACATTTTACCTCATCCTTTCATGACCCATCCTGCGAGATGTGCATGCACACAGTGGACATACATTAAAGCGACACTTTACAGGCAATAGAGGTAAATAGTTCAGGTTATCTCTTTTATGAATGTTTTTGTCTACCGTATTGATAATACGGTAGACTTTGGGATGAGGCTGGTCGTAGCGTGTTCCGTAGCATGCAAAGGACATAACAGGTGGGCGGGCCTGAGATTGTGGCAAAGAAGTAACAAGATAAAAATGACGTCATGTCTAGCTACTCTAACCTTGCTGTTGAACGTACTTTTGGAGTGAAGCGCCATGTGTGTGTGTGTGTATGTGTGTGTGTGTGTGCGCGTGCGTATGTGCGTATGCATGTAAACACTAAAATATCCGACGTTTGCATACGTACAAGCTTGAAAATAATGGAAATGCTTCATGCAAGGGGTGTCTAGAAGCTCTTTGAGTATACTAAAATTAGATGTCTCAATGAAGAGTTGAATGACCATTTATAGTTGACCCACATTAGAGTCCGTAATTTTGATCATGCACTTGAAAATTTGGATATAGCTAGTTTGGAGAAAGACACTGGATGAGTTCGTTAGCCATCTTTGTACCTCAACTTTTTGAATAATAATTAATTCATTTTTGCAAGTTCTGGAGCCACGTTATACTCCCATCAGTCAGCCCCGGAAGAGGTTGTGTGGAAGAAAACAGACGGCCCTGGAAAAGTCTGCGTGCTGTTCGAATGAGTGAAGTGAAACATCAAATTCATCACTGTGTACAGGGCGTCGTGGGACTAGTAATGCCATGATGTAAAACTTCTAGTGACATCATTTTGCTGCTCGTGCTGTTCTTCTTCTTCAGGTTTCCTGTCGCTGCTCCAGCCCACAGAGCGTAATAAATGGTGGGAAGCACCGTGTGTCTGTCTTTATTTGCGAGCGCTGGTGTGTTGATCAGAGGTTGTGTTAGAGAGGAGGAAAACAGATGAGAAGGATAAGCTTAAAAATATGAACTACGCTGAATGTTCCTAAAAGAACAACATATGTGAGCTCCAAACATACGGTAGACTTTGGGATGAAATCCTCATCTTGTTTGTATGTCTTTTGACAATGGCGTGCAAAAGGACTAACTCAGCTTTAGTTAATAATGAAGTTTGAAAATAAACATGTTTTAAGATGAAAGGGTTTTCTGCTCTTCTTTTCTTCAGCTCCACAGGAGAGTTCCCTGATGCACCTCTGATACATGCACCTTCTCATATGGCTTGTGAAAAGAAAGGTAGAAAGGTCTTAATTAATTAATTAGTTTACTAATAGTCATTGTCCTTCCTGAGTCTTAGTCTAAATGTAGGTATCGGCAACCAAAATTTTGTATCGATTTACATAGTACAAGATTTGCACAGCAACATAGCTGATTGTGAATGAATCAGAACGCAAAAATAATTATGGTGATCCAATAAACCGTTCTCAAGATAAAAATAGCGAAAAACATGCCCTTTAAAATGTCCATGTTTTGACCCAAAATGGCAACTTTAGGCTCCTGTATTATTATTATTATTACATAGTATTTATATGGCGCATTTCTCATATTTATAATATAACTCAATGCGCAGAATGTAGCCGCGAACTGAACCCAACAAGCACGCTCACGTGATCATGCGCATTCACTCACACACTGTACGTAAACACACAACATTCACGTGGTGCTAAGGGCAAGCTCAAGCGAGCTACTGAAGTGACGGTATTTGGAAATCGTTTTGTATTTGAAATTTTATTAAGTTGGCTGAAACTGACACCAAAGTGGTGGGGGAGGAAGAACCGGAGTACCCGGAGAAAGAACCCCCGACGGTCCGCCCGAATTAACGGTGACACTTACTAGAGGAGAAAAGTCTGACGCGGAACCCGGAATCGAACCTCGCACCTTTAGCATTGGTGGCAGGCGCCTTAACCACTGCGCCACGGACCGCCCCTGTATGACTCAGACTATAAGCTGCACCGAGTCCAAACTAGGTACACACACTCCGACCACTGCGCAGATTGAGCCTATTTTTTTCTGGCCTTGTACTACAAACACACATCCTGTGGCAGGCCGTTAAAACGCCGAATTTTGAAAATCTACCGACGTCCTTTTAGCTTGAGTGTTGGGTTTCAATCTTCAAAAGCTAATATCTCCTAGATTACTTAACCATTTAACTTCAAATTTGGCCCTACTAAAGTATATATAAAGAGCTCTATGCACATGAGTGTGTGACCTATCCGAAGGTTAAGGTCACAAAAGGTCAAAATATATAGTGCAATATACATTTTCCTAAGATTTTAAACACCGATTTGGAAGACCAACATGAATTTTTTTATAATGAAATACATTATGCTTCCAAGGCAACCTTTAACATTTTACAATGACCAAGGTCACTGGAGGTCATCCAATGCTTGAAATGTAGTCAAATAGTGTCAAAGTTTGATTACATATTTGCATCTGCTGACAAGCATATTAATTCAGCTTGGAGCTTGAACAGCATTTCTGGATGTTCCAACCTGGTTGACATCTGACAACTCAAAGTCATAAAGGTCAAGTAATGTGTGAAAAGCAGTTTTAAGTTATAGTTTGTCTGTGACTGCATTCTGAAAGGCTCTGCAGTCATATAAAGCTTAACATGATATACGCTTTGTTTATGAACGGGGCTTTCTTTGCATATGGATAGATTTGACCCCAAGTGCAGGTCAAGGTCACAGATTATCAAATTTGTCAAAATGAACATGAGTTTCAAGTGTTCCAGTGTACTTTGTTAGTTTCCTGTGTTGGTGACCGTATACGTTAACAGCTGATATACATATCCGTGTCAAGGTCACAGTTGATGTTATTCTTATTTCATAGTCTTAGAGTATCTAGTTTGAGGCTGGTTGCGTATCAGTGCAGGCATTGATCAAAAATGCTACATTAAAAAAACTATCAACACACTCATGAAAACTTTACAAGTGTAGTCCAGAATTATGTTTGATCTCACCAAAGATCACATCCTTCCCCCTTGAAAGTGGAGGGAGCGATGGTGGAGTCACTTTATTTGCTACGTTGGTTTGTTGGGTTTGTCATTCGATTTAATGAGGAGTTTAGGTGGTGAGTTCCATCATTAAAACTGGATCATCAGGTTTGTCCTACCTACAAGGTCAAGGTCACGGCTACATGTTTTGTGGTTGTTATTGTTGTAAATCACTTTGCACAAAGCATGTCTTTAGAAACACTGGGCGGATCTGATCCATGTTTGACATGATGATAGTTCATTTGAGAAAAAAGTGCAAGGTCATGACACAGCAGAGATATTTATTGCAATAAGTCTGTAAACGCATGATCGATTTGCTCCAAATGTTAAATTATACTATTAATTATCAAGAAGAAAATTTAATGTAATGAACAAGAATAGTGTCACAACCCTCAAGGTCACTGTCATGGCAGCCAGCTTTGTACACATATTATCTACACAAGATACATTTGGTAACCAATGGACCAATTTAAATAATATTGACTTCATAAACTGGAACGAAGAAGATAATTCTGAGATCTTGGGCAATCACTCAAAATGACAACCATTCAGCTAGCTAGGATGACATTTTACGTGATGATTGTCAGTGATAAAGATTACTTGAATCAGAATCATGACTGAAAACGTAAGTTGGTACTGTCACAGATTCACGACGATCTATTTTGAGATTCATAAATCCCAATACATAGCATTCAAGATTACAGAGTAAAATGCATATGTTCCAAAAGTGCCCTCAAACCACGATTAGAGTAGCTCAGTTCTTTGTTGCGCCATGCCAGGTTTTTCTCTTTACAAAAACAATCACCAACACGCTGGTCCAACACACTGACCTTTGCCATCTTTTCTACCCATCCCAATTTCCACTTGTTGATTTTCCCTTCTTCAAAAGGGTCTCCCCAGTTAATCACTCATTAAACGCATGACATGGTAGGCTATTGATCAGTATCACAACAGACTAACAATGGCCGACACAGAGGACTGAACTTCCGATGAACCGCCAAACGTTCAACATCGCTTTCGCCCACTGTAATCAAGTGATGAGTAAACCTTATATTGGGCAGTGCATACAATGTTAATGTTCTAGCGCAGGGTCTTATGGCATGGAGATCAGTACGGATAAAAGCAAAGTGATGATCAACACCACAAGCGACAGCAGCAGCAATATTCACATGAATGGCCAGAAGCTAGAAGAGGTCAATAGCTTCAAGTACTTGGGAGCCACCCTGTCCAAAGACGGTAGTTGCATAGCAGAGATCCGTATCAGGATAGGTACAGCAACATCCGCAATGGCCAGGCTGGACAGGATATGGCGAAGTAACTCCATCAGCTTCACCATCAAGTACAGGCTTTACAAGTCCCTCGTAGTGTCTATTCTACTCTACGGCTGTGAGACTTGGACACTGCTTGCAGACTCAGAAAAGAAAATCCAGGCCTTTGAGAACAAGTGCCTGAGGAAGTTGCTCCGCATCTCGTACCGCGAGCACAAGACCAACGAATATGTACGGAGCATCGTCACTTCCCTGGTGGGCCCACATGAACCCCTTCTGGCAACTGTGAAACGGCGCAAGCTTGCTTGGTTTGGCCACGTGACCCGACACAACACCTTGTCCAAGACTATCCTCCAAGGCACTCTCGAAGGAAGTCGTCGGCGAGGTCGTCAGAGAAAGAGTTGGGTCACAAACATAAAAGAATGGACCGAACTCGAGATGCCAGACTTGCTTGCCACCGCCCAAAATAGAACTCAGTGGAGAGCACTGTCTGTTGCTGCTGCCTTTCAGTCCCCCCAACGCCCAGTTCGGGCAAGGGACTGATGATGATGATGATGACAATGTTACATTCACGGGCGCGGGGGCCACGTTCAGTGATGAGAAACTAAAAGCTGGACATGGACGTGAACTTGTCCTATTTAAACTCGGATTGATACTTGGAGAAAATGTGTTTCGCGAATTTTTCTAGGAACTCTATTTCATTTTCTCGGAAGTGACGCTACCTTTCCTCGGAAAATCACGGATCCGAGAAGAGTTCTCCACCCTGTCACGTGTATGACCGATTTATATAATTATGTGGGACCTTTGTGACAAGGTCACAAAGCAGCAAAACACACATTTTCTGAGAAAATGTAAGCTTTTTTCACACATCTGGCAACCTCCTGTGACCCTTGACCTTTGTGATGAGTTGGCTAAATTAGTATCAGGGGTATTAGACGAAAAGGGAAAGTATTGCTTTTTATGAATTATTATGATTAGAGTGCAGAGGAGCGCATGTTGGAAGGAAGTGCGATGACTCGTGTCAATATTTGTTTGGTCATGTAATTGTTGGTGATATAGTTTATAACTAGGATGTTATGTTGTATTCATTTATATGTGAAAATGTGGGACGGAAATAGGAATGTAATTCAGTATGTAATCAGGTATACCTAATGATGAATGAATGTGCAGTAATATGTTACGAATTGAAGGTGAGCTGTGATTGTAATATTTGGCTCATAATCCATTGTGTGTAGGTATGCAAAATGTGCGCACTGTGTTTAAGTGGCTATAGGAATTGTCATAAGAATTGGGAAAATAGTGACTGTAGTATGGTGGCATAAAGAAGACATTTTTCAGAGGAAATGATCTAGAGCGCTCTGAAGAATAATAATGTGTCGAAGACACAGTCAGACTTTTTAGGTGTATGAGCGAACATTTATGAGTGTATAAATATTGTGTACAGCGGGGCCGGTACGGAGCGGAAACCCCTGGTGTAGGGCCGATGAAGCTGTCCTGACAGCATCACGTACGTGACCGGATGCGGACATCATCAAGCCTTCATCTCTCCTTCGTCCTACCATCACTGGTGCTACGAGCAGCAACGGTAGCGAAGTAAGCCACAGATTCATGCTACAGGACCACATGCAGTGTTCCGTCAGTGTAGCTATTGTCGCCTAGCGCCGTTGATAATTTCACGCCTAGGAATGTTCTAAATCTGTGAGTAGTCATTGACTAGTAATATTCAGTTTGGGAATCTCCGCCAAGTCGCCGATGTGACATTGACTGTGTCGACACTAGTATAAAGAGGAGTCGAGTGACGTCTCTCTCTTGAGAGACAACGACCTCTACGGTAGCGAGTGAATGTGTGAGCGCCGAAGTTGTGAATAACCTATATGCCACTTGTTAGTTATTTGTGTAGATTGGTCTATATGATGTGAATTGTGTGGTTTAATGTATGTTATGAGTGTATGAGAGATAGTTAAACAGAGGGCAAAGAGAGATAACTGTGTGGCCTTTGTCCTTGTTTGTAAGCGCGTGTGTGGTGGATGAAAGAGTCTAGTAAACAGAGATAGAACACCCACCTTTATACAGATTGGCAGAAAGCCCACGCACACACTCATTCCATAAACGTTTATATAATGTAACAATTTATTTCAGTACAACACTAAAACACCTTCGTTACAGTGGTGTTACCGACTTGGTGCACTAAAAGCAAAACTAATGACATCATTGGAAAGAGGATAAGACAAACTTTGTCACCATGTAAGCAGTTTTCTTCAAATTTAAATTATTTGTATTTAGAGCGAGTTTAAAAACAGGTAAAAATCGCACTCTCAGCGCGTTGGACCTGCGCAGAACATCAGGTTGCCGATACCTACTAAATGACTTGAACAGAGAACTATTTCACTGGCAAATTTTAGCATTCAGAACACTGCCCGCTCAATATCCCTTTAATATATGGGTCATTCTCTAAAAAAATGGTCAGCTGAGGGTGCAACAGTTTGAGCACTTACTTACATATTTACCCATTTTATTTGCTAGACTTGTTCTTCTGATAGTAAGGGAATAGCATGCATAAAACCATACCGTTGCATTTTGTTTATCTTAAGTTCGATGCCTTTTTATGCCTGAAAGCTTGAGAATGAACGGGTCCGATTTGTGACATGGCTCATTGTGTGTGACAAGAACTTGTTTGATCAGACAAATTCAATGCTTTAAATTTAACAAACTTTTTTCATCAGTTATATAAACACAGTTGCACAACACCATTCATACATTTTATACCATGCCTCTCAAAACCTGCGAACTAGACCTACCGGGACGGCCTTCCAAAACTTCTGCCCTTCATTACCGACATCAACACATCTCTAGAGAACGGTTCCGTCCCTGATATCTTCAAGTCCGCCATCATCCGTCCTCTCCTAAAAAAACACAACCTCGACCCAAAGGAACTCAAAAACTATCGCCCAGTCTCCAATCTCTCTTTCCTGTCCAAGCTTCTTGAGAAGGTTGTTCTCAACCAGTTCAACCTCCACCTCGCCGACAACAACCTCCTCAGTCCTTTCCAGTCTGCCTATTGCAAACATCACAGTACTGAAACAGCCCTTCTACATATCTTAAACGACCTGCTTCTCTCCACCGACTCGGGCAACATCTCCCTTCTTACGCTAGTCGACCTCTCTGCCGCCTTTAACACTATAGACCACTCTATCCTCCTCCACCGCCTTCACCACTCCTTTGGCATCACTGACTCTGCTCACTCCTGGTTTCTCTCCTACCTCTCCAACAGACAGCAGTCCGTCACCATCGACGGCGTCTCCTCCAACCCAGTCACGCTCTCCTGCGGAGTTCCACAGGGGTCTGTCCTGGGCCTGGTCCTTTTCACACTCTACACCTCTCCCCTGTCCAACATCATCCAGTCTCACCACATACACCACCACCTCTACGCTGACGACTCACAACTACTAGACAAAGACAAATTCGACAACACTCAGTCACTACTGACTGGCACGGCTGACTGCTATGAAGACGTGAAAAACTGGATGACAGCAAACAAGCTTAAACTGAACGACGACAAAACGGAAGCCATGCTGGTAGGCACTTGCCAGAAACTTTCCCAGCTCCCTCCCTCTCTCCACCTTCAACTCAACAGCACCCCCATCTTCCTCTCTGACTCGGCCAAAAACCTCGGCGTTATCCTTGATTCCTCTCTTTCCATGACCAGCTTCGTCTCCGTCATGGCCCAGGCATGCTACTTCCACCTCCGCCGCATCAGTCAGATCAGAAAATACCTCACTACCGAAGCTGCCACCAAACTCGCTGTCTCTCTCATCTTATCCCGCATCGACTACTGCAACTCCTCCTTTCCGGCCTCCCTCACTCCACCACTTTCACTCTCCAGCGCGTCCAGAACAATGCTGCCCACCTCATCCTCAGAAAGAAAAAATCTGACCACACTCCCCAGCTCAAACTCCTTCACTGGCTTCCCATCCCACAATGCATCCAATACAAGATTCTGTCTCTCTGCTACAAATCCCTGAACAACTGCGCTCCTGCCTATCTCTCCAACTTACTTCACCCCTACTCCTTCCCGCTCCCTCCGCTCCGCCTCCACATCCCCTGCACCGAACTCAGCACTTTCGGCCCCCGCTCCTTCTCAGCATACGGTCCATCCACCTGGAACACTCTCCCACTCTCTCTCCGTCAGAAACACTCTCTCTCCTCCTTCCAGTCCGCCCTCAAAACTCACCTCTTTCAACAGTTCTAGCACTATATCACCACACTCCCCACCCCAAGCTGACTGTCGTAATGTATTTCACTTTTTGTGGTATGTGAGTCATTGTCTAAAGCATGCGCAAGTTGTGAGTGCGCGCTTAAGAGTTATAATTATTATAAGATAAGCGCATTATAAATACCGTAATTATTATTATTATTATTATTTATTATTATTTATTACCTAGCGGCCAATTTTACATAGTTTAATTGCATGAAACTTTTTGTCCGGCGGTTGTTTCAGTCGGGTCAAACTCACACCGATCACATTTTTCTCCCATGCAGTGCTTACACACAGCACGAACTACTTTTACACATACTACCAGAAATTGTGTTCAAGGACGCTTCTGTACACACCAAGTTTGCTTAAATCTTCCAGGAAATAATGCTAATGAATGACCTTTAAAAAATGCAGCCAAGTGTTGGGTCAAGATCTTTGAGTATCAACCGCCGGAACAAAACGATAAATCCCACTTTTATAACAGAAGAGTGCACTATTTTGTTACTGTATTCATATGCTTGTTCCGGCGGAAGTAGCGTAAAGTGCATGAAAGTGTGGGAAAGGGCCTTTGTTTACTCAAAGCCATTCACTGAAAGTGTGGGGTCCGTGAACACCTTCTCGTATCAACCGTGGTGTGCGTGCAGTCCCCCGAACAGTAAAATGCAAGAATCATGCAATTTAGTCATTGTTTGCCAGATTCTTCGTAAGTATTGTGCTTCTGTGACACAAAGGTTGATTTGGAACATGTTGTGCAAAGATTGTATGTGCTTCATAGTGTATGAGTTTGAAGAAATGATGTTCAGTTGATACATGGACGCAACACACTTGGCTCCTTATTATCTGGGCTGCTGTTTTCACAGAAGTACAAAGGGTCTGTCTAACTCCATGCATAAATGTTTGAGGATACACAGACCAACATTTTAAAGGGTCAGAAAACTTGATCACTGCTCAGCATGTTCCTTAAATAAATAAAAAATATAATATGTTGGACGCAGATGCCCTGAATATTAGTGTGTCTGCCTTCGGCACATTTTGAGAACGTGATTCTGAATTTTAGTGCATCATACGCTAGAAATGTAAGCCCTCCTTCACAAATTATTCCAAAATGTGTTTCTTTTTAATGGTTATTTCCTTACATTTTATGCACTTGGCAGTCATCCGTATGGTCTATATTTTATTGTGGCACTTCTACTGACTAAACAAGATGTATTCCTACCTGCTGGATGCGTCCCATCTCGGCCTGTACAGAGTCATAGTCTCGGCGTGAAGCTCCAATTAACTCCTCCTGTTCCAGCATCTGTTCCTTCAGCTTCTCGATCAGCTGGGCCTGGTTATTGATCTCCTCATCCTGTGTAATTCACAATCACATGTACGTGTATGTGGGGAATGGGGGTTAACACCTTACATCCTGATGATGATTTTTTTTCAGATTTGCTTATTGTCTTATGAAGGCTCTATTACAGATCAGGAGATAGATCCACCATTTCAGTTCAAGGGTGGTGCCAGAATATGAAACGTTGAGCTATTCTGATGCCACACTTGAACTATCATAGTCAAATTTGTTTCAAGCAATCATGTATCAGGATGAAAAGGGTTAAGGAATTCAAAGCGGGAGAAAAAGAAGAACAAGATCGGCAAGCCCCCATGGGATGTGCATGACCGAAACAGTTCTCAGACTTGCAACCTAGACCTTTGGTCACTCAAATGAGCAAGTGTGAAAGCATCTTGATATAATTTTAGCGGTTGGACATAGTACCTAGAAAGTCCTCTGTTCTGTTCATATGTGAATTTTTCACATTTACCGACTTTTCATGACTGCCGACCTTTATGGGTGGTCCATCAAATTTAGCACGCTTTGAAAGATCTTATGGTCAGCTATATTTCTATCAAGTTTTACTGAAAATGTGCAAAAACAATCGTAAACAAGAATGGCAAAGGCATAAAGGCTCATGTGCATGACCAATCAACATAATTAATCTAACCCTTGTGACCTTGACCTTTCCGTCACTGAAATAAGCAAGTGTTCAAGTGTTCTAACATAAGGAAAGGTTTGGTTATTGTACCTGCAAAATTGATGTTTTCTCAAAATTTACATATTTTTCACTTGTGTCAAGCTCCCATGACCTTTGAGAGTAGTGAACCAAATTAGTATGCATCGGTTATTAGATATCTCTCTATTAAGTTTGGGTTTGAAGTGAATAGTATTTGAAAAAACATCTTTTGTCAAAATATGGCTATTTTTGACCTATTTCTTGATCTCTTGTGACCCTTGACCTTTCGGAGGAGTCAACCAAATTAGTATGCATAGAAAGGTCTTACCACCAGGTATCTTCATACTATTCTTTTATCATTTATTATTATCTGGCATCTCTGTACCAAGTTTGGCTGTGAAGTTGAAAACAGTATTTGAGAAAACACAACTTCTCTCAAAGCACGGCAATTTTTCATACTTAATCGATCCTGTGATCTTGACCTTTAAGACAGGCCACTCACATTGCTCTGTCTGGAAAGGTCTTGCCATAAAGTATACACACGCCAATTTTGCAGTCTATGGCTTCAAGTCTCAGAAAATGGAAAACAAGAAATGCAAATTCCTTATGGCTCACGTGTATGCTGATCAAAAACATTAAAATCTAAAATTCTATCAAAACTGGCATTCTGTGCGCATCTGTCAACCTCTTGTGACCATTGCCCTTTCCGAGGGATCATATAAATTAGTATGCACAGAAAAGTTTTGCCGTCGGTCATATCTGTACCAAGTTTGGGTTTGAAGTTGAAAATATATAGTATATGAGATGTTTTTCTCTCCAGAAAATAGAGCTATTTAAAACTATTTCTGGACCTCTTGTCCTTGACCTCTCTGAGGAGGTCATACAAATTAGTATGCATAAACAGGTTTTACCATCAGCTATCTCTGTACTAAGTTTGGATTTGAAGTTGATAATACTATTTGAGAGAGGAAAAAAGTGAAAATATGGCAATTTTTAAAATATATTTCTGGGCCCCCTGTGACCTTGACCTTTGGAAGAGGTCACTGAAATTGGTATGTTTGCAAAGGTATTGCCATAAAGTACCATTGGACCAAGTCTGAGGACTTTGGCTTGAATAGTCTCCGGGAAAATGCCAAAGTTAAAGTTTACGATGGACGACGGACACTGAACATCGGACAGATGATCACTGGCCCATTACATAGATTCACTTTTGCTATTGCATGTGTGAGCCAAAACAATTACCACAGACAAATGACCGACAGACAATGGATAACCCTTATACTGACTAACTTTTGCCATTGCATGCGAGCCACAAGAAAAACAAGTTGACTGTTAGTCATAAAATGTCTCTTGTAAGAAACACTGCTTATTTATTTCTTCAAAAACATTACCGATGACATTACTGTCATGAGTCGTCTCCCGTGCCCATCCAGTCCCGTACCGCGTGGCGTGACCAACCAGTCATTCTACTTAGCTCTCAGCGTTTAGACGTGTTTTTGGCCTACGGGACTTCTCTATGTTGGTGCGACTGGTTTCTTTGCCCGGTCACCGTGGACTTCTTTTCTTGGACTCAGACTTAGCCTTCTACGTGTGCTTAGTTTCCCGGAGACTTTTTTCCTTTGTGGTTTCTTCACTTCTGGAAGAAACGTGTGACTGTGCTGGACGGCGTTTCATGTTCTTGGGATTCTTCGGCTTCCGGCCGGTTCCTGCAGTTTGTTGGTGGAGTGTTTTTCCCCCTGCCCCGCTGAGAAAATGGAAGGTAAGGCCTCGGTCTTTGCCTGCGTCCCGCCCGGGGGTCGGGCGTCGGCTTCGACCGCGGAATTTTTTGCTTTCCTTCCTTTCGCTCGCCACTCGTCGCGTTTCGCTCGTATTCATGTGCGGGGCCACGTGGTTCCCACGCCCGGTCGCTTCTCACGTCTGATGTGTGTTGCAGCTACCAGGTTCGTACCTGCGTTCAGTGCAGTGACTTTCAGTGGCCAAGCGATCGACACCCAGTGTGCCTCTCTAGTTCTGGATGCGACTCCGACCACGGTTGTGACGTCTGCGCCTTTTGGCCAGAAGAGTTATGGTCACAGCTGTGGAGTTTTTATCGGCGAGAGCGTCCGACACCGACACAGAATCGAACGTTTTTCATGGCACCTCCCACCTCACGGCGAGTAGTGACCGACCTCGCCCGCTCTGACTTGGGGAAACGTGTTGCACATAACCACCTATGTGTTAGGACTGTCTCCGCTTCAGAGACCGCACTGAGAGTGCCCCCTGACTCCCGCGGGGAGTCCCCCAGCTGGCAGCATGCCCCCCCCTCCATGAGGCTCAGCCACAGAGACTTTCAAGTAAGTCCATTGACTCCTACGCTAAGTCACATTGCCGGCAGCGTGCTCCCCTCCTTGAGGCTCGGCCGCTACCCCATCTTTGTCACACCACTCTCCTTCTTCTAGCAGTTCTGACGTTCCTCCACCTACTACGCCTGCCTCTGATGAGGCTTCAAGCCGGCAGCATGCCCCCCTCCATAAGGCTCGGCCGCAGCGACCTTCTATTAAGTCCGCTGACTCCCACGTTGGGTCAACTGGCCGGCAGCGTGCCCCCCTCTTTGAGGTTCGGCCGCAGCGACCTTTGTCGCCCACTCGGAGACTTACGCGCACAACCACCTTACCGCTCGATTCCAGGACCTACCAGCGCCTTCGTTCACCGGATGGCTTCCCCTCGACGACCACTGCGCCGCATCGCGATGACAGACGCAACCTTCCCCTCGTCGCGCTCCACTTCTTCCCACGCTTCCAAGCCGCATTCCCCTGTCCTCTCACCTTGGCGTTTGTCCCCGCAGCAGGTTCGACGTTTTGTCTTCCTCTTCCGCCCGCTCGCTGCGCCGGTCCCCCCCTCGTCTCATCGCAGTCGCTCCCCTCGGGTTAGGCTTCCGCCTCGCTCCTGTGTCCCCTCGCCCCGGCGCTCTTTGCTCCCGGCTTCGTTCCGTCGGCGCCCGTCATGCCCACGTGTTTCCCGGCCCCCTTCCTCCCACAGGTCCGTACATCGTGCCCCTCAGTCCGAGTCTCCCTTTTCTGTAGTTTCCCCGCGCCCTGCTCGGTGGTCTTTGTGCCGCCCTGCTGACAATGAGACCATCAGCCTGCTCCCGGAGGACTCTGTCTCGGTGCTTCTCGACCCTCTTAGTCGATCGCCCTCCCCTTCGGACGACCCCGCGTCTCCTGCAGCCGCCTTGGCCCCCCGCGCGGAAACTCTTTGCTCACTGGACGAAGCGGCGCGTCTCATCATGGCATGTCTACCCCGAGAAGCCTGCCCCCCTTCTCCGCCCCTCAAGAGGAAAGCTTCCGCTTTTGTCGATGCTGGCCACCAGGTTAAGAGACTTAAGTCACTCCCCCAGCCTCCGAGTTTTTGAGAACTTCTGGATGCCTTCTCTACCCACCTTCAGCGGGACACAACCAGTAGCGACATCTTCTTCTCCGACCGTAGGTGGCCTGCTGGACTCGACATCGCCTTCCGTCAGGAATGGTACGCTGGGCATTCACCGTCCTTCTCCTGTCACCTTCCCCCCAGTCGACCCCCCGGCCTTGGTTAAAGCGGGCAGCTCTACGTTCCTGAAGCGCGGTTTGCACAAGAGGGTGTCCCTGGTATGAAATTCCCTGGCCTGCTCGAGTTTCCTGGAGCTCCTGACTCAAGCCCTCATCTGCCGAGTCGAGGAGGCCTGGCACCCTTCCTTCTCGCCTCTGTTGGAGGACCTTCTGGCCCTGTCTGTAGCAGCTAACCAGGTGACTTACCACTCCTCAGTCAACTCCATGGCGGCGGCCGCCAATTGTGACTTATTGCAATGTGGCCTAGTGCTCCAAGCCTACCGCGGACTACCGCCCAATGTCCAGACTCAACTTCATCGTGCTCCCCTCGGCAGTCCTCTTCTCTTCGGCCCGACCTGGCAGTCAGTTCGAGATGCTAATAAGGATCGGTGGCCCAGCGCCTCTGCCCCCTCGCGCTTTCAGGTAGCCTGCAAGGCCGTGGGTCGCGCCCTACGGTTCTCCAGACCCTCTGCATCAGCCCCCGCTGCTCGCCCCCGTCAGAACCGTCAAGTGCCTGCCTTTGGCCGCCCCCGCTCTGGCCATAACCCTGTCCCCGCTTGGCCCAAGCCTGCCCGCCGCCCTGGGCGTGGGAGGGCCCCCTGACTTTCTCCAGCCTCAGCCCCCGTTGACCGTCCCGGGGTCCCCGGTCGGCAGGAGGCCAGCCCTCTACAGCGAAGTGTGGCGTTCGCTGTTCCCAGATGACCCCTGGGTCCTCTCCACCATTTCCGAGGGCCTGCAGATTTCCTTTAGGTCTCCACCACCACTCCGACACTCCCCCTTGTGGACCGAGATGCCGTCCGATCAGCTCCGAGCCGACGCTCTTCGCGTCGAGGTGGCCACTCTCCTGTGGAAGGACACCATAGAGGTAGTCTTGCGACACGACTCCCCAGCCTTCTACAGCCGCCTCTTTGTGGTGCCCAAGCCGGGAGGCAAGTGGCGTCCGGTCATCGATCTCTCGGTGCTGAACAGATACATAACGGCCCTGTCCTTTCGGATGGAGACAGTCAGGGCCCTGCGTGCCTCCGTGCAACCCTTCGACTTCGCCGTCAGTCTGGACCTCGCAACCGACCTCAACAGAGCGAGTCTTCCGGGACCTCGGATCCAGAAGTTAGCTGCCGTAGCCAGCCAGGTAGCTCAGGAGGAGGCAGTCCCCACCAGAGTGTCGCTTCAGCTTCTTGGCTTGATGGCTGCAGCGGCGGATCTACTGCCCCTTGGTCGTCTTTACTCCCGACCGCTATAGCTGCACCTTCTTCTTCATTGGCATCCGTCCTCCGGCGACCTTGCCGCCTGGTTCCGGTGACTCGGATCCTTTGTCCCCATCTGCGGCGCTGGACGGACATTTCGCGGCTTGCTTCGGGAGTTCACCTCGCCTCGCTGCCTCCTCAGCTCTCGCTATGGGTGGATGCCAGTATCTCCGGGTGG
Source organism: Semisulcospira habei (assembly GCA_036245525.1). Taxonomy (NCBI): domain Eukaryota; kingdom Metazoa; phylum Mollusca; class Gastropoda; family Semisulcospiridae; genus Semisulcospira; species Semisulcospira habei. Next base: position 302,299,160 of record BTPG01000002.1, read on the forward strand.
GGTGCTCACCTCCGAGTTTCATCACGACGTCCGGCCGCTGGCCTCTGGACCTGGCGGCCAAACACATCAACTGGTTAGAACTGGAAGTGGTTTGGCGGGCCGTAAGCGTGTGGGAAACGCAGCTCCATCACCAGACGCTACTCATCCTGTCCGACAACGTTACGGTGGTTTCCTACATCCAGAAGCAGGGTGGTACGCGCTCCCCCGACCTGTGCATTCTTCTCTACTGCCTGATGTGCTGGTGCGACGACTGCAGCATCTCTCTACGAGCACGACACATTTCAGGACACCTGAACGTTTTGGCCGATTCCTTCTCACGACGCGGCCAGTTACTCCACACAGAATGGATGCTACGACCGGACATCTTTCGGATGATCTGCGCTCACTGGGAGACACCGATGATTGACCTCTTCGCCACGAGGTGCAACCACCAGCTTCCCCTATTCGTCTCCCCGATCCCAGACCCCCTAGCCTGGGCAGTCGACGCGCTCTCCATTCCGTGGGACAGACTCGTCGCTTACGCCTCTTATCCCCCCCCCCCCCCCCCAACGGTTCTCGTCTCCAAAGTCCTGCTCGAGCTCAGAGGATGCACAGCGGCTTTGCCGCTGGTAGCCCCGTTCTCCTGGAACAGATCTTGGACCACCGACCTGCTCAGTCTTGCCACAGACCCCCCCCCCTCTTCTGCTGCCCACCCTGAGCACGATGCTCAAGCAACCGCGCCAGCCGCGGTTCCACCTGTGCCCGGAACGGCTTCTCCTTCACGCCTGGAGTTTGTGCGGCAAGGCCTCACCGCAAGAGGCTTCTCAGGTGCAGCAGTGGAAGCAATCGCTGCAGCCCGCAGACCCTCCACCAGATGCATCTATGAGGGAAAGTTGTGAGTACTACGGTCCTGGTGCGCTGACCAGCAACTCTCCCCCACCGAACTGACAACTCCCCAGCTTGCTGATTTCTTCCTCTGGCTCTTTGGCGACCAAGGCTTGGCTCCCATCACGATCAGAGGATACCTGTGCACTTACAGACACCTCGGCTGCCCGAACCCCGGCGATTGCAAAGGCCTCACTGACCTCATGATGTACTTTGACCTGCAGCGTCCAGTTTCCCGATCCCTGATTCCACGCTGGGACCTACCCTGGGTGCTGACTTGGCTTAATTCCGACAGGTTTGAACCGCTGTCCTTGGCCCGGTTCGCAGATGTGACACGGAAGACCTGCTTCTTGTTGGCCCTCACCACGGCGGCACGAGTAAGCGAGCTACACGCGCTTTCAACCCACCCTGCCTGCCTGCAGTTCCGGACGGACGGCTCCGTGCAGTTACTCACCGACCCTTCCTTCCTTGCCAAGACTCGGTCCCCCTTGACTACTCCCCAGGTCATCACCATTTGGTTGCTGAAGAGAGTTAATTTTCCTCGGAGACCAGGCAGCAAGATCCAGTGCGCGCCCTGCGAATCTATCTTCGCCGATCCAAGCCCGTCCAGAGAGAACGGTCTCACCTCTTTCTGCCACCGACTCCAGGCAGAGCTGACATTACCGCCCAGACAATATCTTCCTGGCTGCGCTGGGGTATACGGTCTGCCTACCAGGACCTCTCTCCGCAGGGAACTAAGAGGCTTAGGATCCGCACACACGAGGTTCGAGCCATGGCTACGAGCGTCGCGTTCGCCCACAACTGTGCTGTCAAAGACATTGTGGCCGCAGTAGGCTGGCGGGCAGAGTCAACCTTCGCCTGCTTCTACCTTCAAGATCTGGCAGGCCAGCGAGACAACCTCGCCGCGGCGCAACACTCCCTCCCGGCGCCGGTGGCGCCATAGGTACTACTTAACTAAAATTGTCTGGAGTTTGTGATCAGGACCGCGGGTGTGCCTAAGTCCCTCCGGCAGTGTTCTTGCGCTGTTAGCGGCACCCTCCTCCTTTTCGCAATTCTTCCCGACAGTAATGTCATCGGTAATGCTTTTGAAGAAATAAATGAATTTTTCTCTAAAATGTATTTTTTCGAAAAATACTTACCGATGACATTACTCTGATGACCCTCCCATCTGCCCCGCTTGCCGCTGGTAAGCTAAGTATCATGACTGGTTGGTCACGCCACGCGGTACGGGACCGGATGGGCACGGGAGACTACTCATGACAGTAATGTCATCGGTAAGTATTTTTTAAAAAAATACATTTTAGAGAAAAATTCATTTTATCCACTTCATGTCAACTACATTTGCTAGCGCCCAGTCAGCTACTAAGACATACAAGATACTGCATAAGGATAGAAATTAGGTTTTACACAAACCCCTCACACTCCTAACCTTATCATCCAGTTGCTGGTACAGCTTCATCTTCTCCTCCTCAAGCTGTTGGCGCTCAGCCTCCGAGATTGCAGAGGTGCCGCCACCAGCCAGACCCACAAAGCTGGTGGCCATGGTGAGACCGCCGGGTGCTGGGGCTGCCCCCTCCTTGGGCTGCTCCCCCTCCAGGGCAGCCGTCTTCACATCGACCTGCTCTTCCGGAGGAACCACATTGCCTACAGGAAGGAGGTGGACATAGGATGTGTCTTTTAGAGCAGTAGATCTTCAGGTAAATGTCAGCATACTTTAGCTATACGACCAAAAGATCTACTGCTCTAAAAGATAATCCCTACCAAAGCTTTGTAATCTGAAAATTGGCTGCTCCATAAGATAGAGTGAGGGAGGTACAGAAGAAATCTTTTACAGCAGATTACACAGCAACGCCTTAGCTTCATCATTGCAAGAACTGCTGCTCTTAACATACTCAGCTCTTACAAACTACAAGACATGGATTGACCATGATACGGGCATTAATCCTTACTTTCTTCTATGCCTGTGCAAAAAGGTGCTGAATGGAACAATATCAATGGTTGGGCATGTATATATAGCAAATAAACCAAACCTTACCAGATTTTGTTAAGCTTATCTGAGAAAGTGTAATCTGAAGAGATAGTGAAAATAACATCATGATGATAATTACACACTGCACCAAGAAAAATGCTAAAGAAGTCTGATTGTGATGTGTGATTGGAGTTTTTTCTGTTCTTATGATTTATAAGTTTTTCATCCTCATGATCCGTGAAATAAGGTTTTGTTATGCAACCTAGAAGTCCAAATAAGATCGAGATCAGTGAAAATATCCTGAAATGTAAAAAGGCTGCTGCCACAATTTAATATCTACTCATACCTTCCCACACCTCCGGTTTTCCAGCCGGCAGAAGAATGTTGTGAAAGCTATCTTTGTCCTCACTTGCCTCATATTTTTTCCAATTAACTTTTCAAAAAGACATATTTCAGGACAACACTAAGAACAAGATGAGAATTTCAACGCAAAGTCTACCGTATTGTTTGGAGCTCACAAGTCACATGTGTTTATCTTTTAGGAACATTCAGAGTTGTTCATATTTTTAGGCTTATTATGCCGATTCATTTCCCTCCTCTCTAAGCCAACCTCTGATCAACACACAGGTTGGCACACACAAATAAAGATGGACACACGGTGCTTCCCACCATTAGTACGCTCTGTGGGCTCGTGTAGTGACAGGAATCCATTTCCTTCTACTCTAACCCCTCCTCTGATCCACACACACTGGCACACAGAAAAAAAGACGGACACAGAGAGTTTCCCGCCATTTATAAGCTCTGTGGTCTGGCGTAGCATAGCTATTCTGAAGAAGAAGAATAGCACGAGCAGCGAAATGACGTCACTTCAAGCTTTACGTCATGGCATCATTAGTCCCAAGATGCCATGTTCATATTGACGACTTGATGTTATACATCACTCATCGCAGTACTAACATTTGACGTATTAGAGGATCAAACTTTGCAATTTCTTGCTGATTTTCACACCTAGGGCTTACAGATCACAATTTGACCTAATCCTACCCCAGGGCTGGGAAAAACAGCAGGCTTATGCAAAAACTGTTTTAAAAAAAATCATGCGAGTATTAATGAGAAGACAGGTTTTTTTTCGTAAAAGAAAAATTAAAGTTATGTTAGCTGTTTTACAAATGACTCTGAAAAAGTTGGGGCAGAAAATTGTCTGATTTTCACACCTAGAGCATACAGGTCACAACTGACCTATTAATGAGAAGATTGTTTTTTCTTGAAAAAGATTCAATTGTTTTAAGATTAATCCCAAATAATTCATAAAATTAAACCCAAAATTGTGAATTAAAAAAAAAAAAATTAATTATCACTCAAAAGGTTCTAGAGGTACAATGCTGGTTAACAAACTCATTCAGTATCTCCCTTTTATCTAGCTATATGCAAAATATCTAGTAAAAATAAGAAAAACTATGGACTCCAGTGTGGATCAACTGGTTTTTGTGAAACGGACATTTTCTCACCAATGAGCATCTTAATCAAAAAATTTAAAAAATGCCACGAGATTATTCTTTTAGGGACAATATCATACAATTTCAAGCTTGTCCGTCCTCAAACGTGGGCTCTAGTCGCTGTCACATACACACACACGGCGCTTTGGCGCCAAAAAGACGTTCTCTAACAAGGTTTGCATAGAAAGATGTGACGTCATTTTTATCTTGTTACTTCTTTGCCAGAATTTGTGCTCCGCATGCCCAAAACGTCATGTGCATGCTCCGGAATGCGCTCCGACCAGCCCCATTTCAAAGTCTAACGTATTTTCAATACGGTAGAGAAAAAGTGATCAACAAACTTGGAACTACTGGGGTAATTCATTTTAAAAGTTAGTTGGCTTCAAACCCAATGATTTAGCCACTACCCTTGTGAGATCATGGAGATGACCTACTCAACAGCTGAAATCTATACCCTGTTCAGACCTCAATGACCACTAACACACATCACTAATGCTGACACTATGCATAGATGAGACGCCTTGCAAGACCAATCTATTGAACATTGAACATGGACAGCATACAGTTTACATAAATAAATGTCAGTGTCTCTGAGTGGGGCTCGATTAGGGTATATTTTAGCAGGTTTAAATGGGTCATATTGAACATTTCCTGAGGGCAGTAGCTAAATTGCTGCCATGACTATATGAAAAATAAAATAAATTAGAACCAAAGTTGGAGATCATCTTTTCTTCTTACAGTTGTTTTGGAATCATCTGCGTTCAAAAGCTATTTGCAAAGAACATGAGGCACGCTTTGCTTAAATGGTCTATACATGCCTCAAAGTTTGAACCTCAAACTTTCAATGCAATGAGAAAGTTTCAAAGTGCAGGATACATCCAATTACATCTACAAACCAACAAGGAATTGAATGAATCTTCACCGTTTATGTTTAGTGCCATGTTACTCTTTACAAGACAGTGTCAGTTGTGCCGTATTACCTGCTCTCCATGTCTGCAGCTCAGCCTCCAGCTTGAGAATGATGAGTTTCAACTTGTTGTTCTTTTCCTTCTCCTTCTCGTAGCGACGTTTCCACTCCTCTGCTGTCAGTTCCTCATTCACTGTCACTACGTTCTTGATCGTCTTGGCTCTGTGGGCAAAAAGCACTTTCATCAAAATGTCAGCATATGTACCTCATTTCATTCTGGAAGCCACGTTTTGTTCTGAATGTTCAGGATGAATGTTTCATTCTGGATGTTGACCCACTTAGCCCTGAATCATAACAGCAGGAGATGGATCGACCATGACAATTCAAGGGTAGTGCCAGATTAGCTTGGCCCCTGATGGGGCCAAACTAATCTGGCACTATCCATGGGGCCAAGCTAATCTGGCATTACTCTTGAATTATCATGGTCGATCCATCTCCTGCAACAGGCATGTAGTTGTTAGGTGACAAAATTGGGAAAATGCGGCCTTGGGGTCAAAAGGGTTAAGTATGATCTCCATAAAAAGTAAATTACAGCAAAATGTCTTTCCACTCAATTAGTCACCCCTTTTAGTTTTACATTTTCAGCTCTGATATCATGCAACAGGAGATGGACTGACCATGATAGTTCATGAGTGGTGCCAGGAAAACTTAATGCCACTAGACACAATGGACCAAGACAGTTCAAGAGTGGTGCCAAAATACTGAGGCACCTAAATTTGATCTCAGAACTTCGGCTGAACATGCATATATTTTCATTTAGGGGAGATTTTTTATGAGAAAATATAACAAAAAGAGGACTGTTTGTTGCGAGAGAAGATTTTGCTGATGCTTGATGTTTACGGTAACATGATATGGACAGTGTAGAGTTGGATTTAGACAAAGAAACCAATTCAAATGAGTTAGCAAAGATGCTGAGCAGCCAAATACCAGTGACAATGGCAGGGCTTGTGTTATCAAGGGTACCAGGTGAATTCAAACCATAAGACTGGTATGTGTGCATGGGTCCTTTTTAAGATGGGAGCCAAAAACACAACTGCACTATGCATACAGTAAACTTCCTACATGACAAAAAGTCAGGATACTAAAAGAATGTTGTTGGTAGCTAAAATTTGTTATAAGCAACGTTATTTACATATAAAAAGTGTACTTGGTCCCTCTGAAAAAAAGTTCTTTAGCTAAATTTTGTTATATCTGACCTAGGTGTAAGCCACGTTTACTGTAAATAGATCTGTCACATATTTTGCATTAAATACATCAAATTTAACATAATTGGGGGGTAGTTTAACAGTAGTCAATTCTTTACGATCTTTCCATGGCAACCTCAGGCTGCTAAAGATACCAGGCAGTGGCAGCTAAAGTCACAATAGAGTTAAACTATGTTGTATTGCGGTTAATCAGCCTACCTCATCTTAAGATGACAACTTTCAACTTCTTGAATTCTGACCTTTGGACTCAATGTGCTAAATGATAATAATAATATAACTTGCAAGACCCAGAGACACAATGTAAAGAGTTAAAAAAAGAAAAGAAATGCAAAGCCCTTATGGTTCACGTGTATGACCAATCCACATAAGTGTGACCTTTGTGACCTTGACCTTTTCAACAGGCCACTGAAAGTGTTCAAGTGTCTAAACACAAGGGTTGCCTTTGTACCAGCAAAATCCATGTTTTCTCAAAATGTATGCTTTTTTTAAAAAAATTGTCAACCCTTCATGACCCTTGACCTCTGTGAGGGGTTGAATAAATTAGTATGCATAGAAAGGTGTTATCATCAGCTACCTTTTATTTGATTGAAAAGTTTGCAAAAACTTTGATGAAAACTACAATTCTATTAAAAACTGACATTTTTCACACATTTGCCAACCACCTGTGACCCTTGAACTTTCTGAGGGGTCATCCAAATTAGTATGCATAGAAAGGTCTTACCTTCAGGCATTTCTCTACAAAGTTTGGGCTTGAAGTTGAAAATAGTATATGAGGATAAACAATTTGTGTCAAAATATGGCTTCTTTTTTCCCCCCCTCTTTCTGGACCCCTGTGACCTTGACCTTTGAGACAGGTCTCTGACCTTGGTACACTTAGAAAGATTTTAGCACAAAGTACCCTTGGGCCAAGTTTGAAGTCTGAGGCTTGAATAGTCTCCGAGAAAATGCCAACATTAAAGTTTACCACGGACGAGAGATGCCGGATGGCCCATTACATACTAACTTTAGTTATCACACGCGAGCCAAAAATTATAAAAGGATTCTACTATATGAGGTATACAAACCTCTGTCCAAACAGCAGTGTGGACTTGGTCTCAGTCTCATTGTAGGAGGCAGGAGAACAGCAGATGACCATGGTGGTGCGTGCGTTACCTCCTAGAGACTCCTGCAGGATGCGAGTCAGCTTGCTGTCTCGGTATGGCACATGAGACTTCTGCAATCATGACAAAGGTATGTTGAAAAAACTCAGAACCATTCCTTACCCAGAATTAACCCCTTCACTGCTGAGAAAAATGAACCCCACCCAACACTAAGAGCTATAGATTCTCATAGCACAAACAGCTGTGGGGACTCATGAGGATCTACGCCTCTTGCGGTCATTATTTTGTATCCATGGAAAGCTTGGGCTATTTTGCATTGAACTAACAAAGATTTCAGAAACAAAAGCTGCGTCCCCTGGCAGAAAAGGGGTTAATAATAGTTTTAATGTAATCGGCCTTCAGCAATCACCAGAAAAATGCTTCAATGCTTCATCACCATTAACTCTTTCGAGACGTGCCGCATCCGGATTCGCGGCTTTACGCTGCGAATCCTGATGCGGCACGTCTCAAAAGAGTTAATATGACATGAGTGTGTCAAAACCTCAGATCATGTTTTACATACTGCAGACCACTTCACTGCAAGTGGGGACATGAATTATATTGTTTAAAGCTATAACATTCTAAAAGGCTCCAGATAGTCATAGATCTTCACGAACCCCCACAGTCAATGAGGGTTTAAGAAGATCTATGCCTCTACACAATTGGTTGGCAGTCACTATGCCCTGGCCACTAAACGTGTCTTTCAGTGTTAGAGCATAATGAAGATACCCACCTATACTGATAAAGATGGTGGTTATAATACTGAAACCGGGTTGCTAGTATGTATATATATATATTTTATGATACAAGGGCGACACGTGTTAAATAGGGCGACACTTGGAAGCTGTCTGCTGAGTAGCAGACGATCCAGTTAAGTGAGGAGGCCCCCTCTAGGGGCAATAAAAACTAACCAATCAGGGAACTACTGTATTAGTACTATTACAGTATTATGGGTGCGCAGTAGCACTGCGCTCATTACCGCCTTTGTCTCTGACAGCTAGAAGCATAACAGATTGACGGCAGCGAATTGTTTGACTTTGTGTGTGTGTAAATGTTGCAGTTTTTCAATCTATGTGTGTGTTGTGTCGTCCTTTGTAGCATAGAAATTTTTATGTGGAACGAAAGGAACAATAAATATACACAGAAGAAAGATAACAGCCTTGCATTTCATTTGATCCTGCTTACGCAACTCATGACATTAAAAATGCACGATCACTGGCACAGAGAAAACCATTGATCACATAAACACTATTAAAAATACACATGAACACAAGACATCCAGACCACTTAATTTATCAAGACAGACATCCCTTCATTGATCCCACCCTGTTTTAACAATCGATGCCATCAATAATGTACAGCATCAAGATAATTAACTCCTTTGAACATGCAGCCACCAGTACTATTTACAATACCAGTGTCTGCATACACAATGGGGTTAACACATAAAGCCCTGAAAGACTACGACAGGATGTGGATCGATCATATTTTCAAGGTTGGTGTCAGAATAGCTTGGCGCCTCTAGACGCCAAGCTATTCTGACACCAACCTTGAAATATCATGGTCGATCTGTCTCCAGAACTGTGATATAGACCTCAAAAGATATCTAAAAAAAAAATTGATAATTTCGTCCTCAGGGCGTAAGGAGTTGAGCAAGAGCACACAGACTTACATTGCCTTCTGCCAAAGCAGCAATGACGTTGCCCAAGGCAGACAGTGACTTATTGATGTTCTTGGCTTCATCCAACACAGCTCCCTCTGCTCCTGTTTTGCTGACCTGTAATTTTAAAACAGTACCGTACATAAATTCACTTGTAACACGGACCCTCTGGTTGTTGGTAACGCTTTCCGTGAAAATAAATCCTGCAAGAATCATTGTGACAAAAAGTGCTACCAATAGCCAAAGTGCTAAAAAAGCCCAGGTGGATTATGGATCTGCTTAGTTAGTTAAAGAGTAGTACTCAATTAGCATGGCTGCTAAGCGTAATCAGGCACTATACCCTTGTACACTATTCTACATGATGCAAGGAGATATTTTTCATTGGAGATGGGTGGGTGTGTGTGTGTGTGTGTCTGTGAGGAGGAGGAGTGGTGTGGGGGGGTGGTTGGGGGTGCTAACGTTACTTTCCAGCCTCAAACAAAGGGGAAGCAACAGTCCAACCTCGTAAAAGCCAAACATAAATATACATGAGATTTTATTCTCCAAAAACATTTTGTTCTATAAATAACCTTAAAAATATATAACAATTTTTATTTTTCCCCTCCAAAATATTTTTTGTTAAAAAATATTGGGTGGAGGAGAGGGGGCCAGGGGATACTCTAGATCCCCCAAACCCCCAACTTTTTCACTGGGGGTCCATCCCTCCCCCCTGCTTTCTACGCCACTGAATATTATTGAAATTGATAAGCACTGCACAGATGCATTGGCACATCTTTCAGGCTTTTTCAACATTAGAATCAGGTCAAAGAAACAGGTAGAGACCCTTGACAGCCAGCACAGCTCACATATAAAAGGGACTTTGTGGGTCACGGCTCTCATATAGAAGAGACTTTGTGGGTTATAGTTCATCTCATCATGTTAAAGTTGTCAAATGAGCCAACCTTTTCACTGCCTGCTAAGTCGACTAGATACAGTTTGCCATGTAGTTTCTTCTCATTCTCAACGTTCTCCTGTTTTACATGGATCAGAAAGACACTGTGACTCCGAGAGCTGTGCTCATTCATGTCTGGAAAAAAAGAGTCACATCATTAGTCAAGATCACATAGGACTGATGAAATAGATAAAGGAACAGAAATTGCACACACACACACAAATAACAGCAGGCATCAGAACTGTTCACCCAAAAAAAATCTGAAAACGGCGATTTTGAAGAATTGTAGAGTTATTTAAAGCCATTTCCTGGCACATAAGAAGTCAAAAGTGTTATTAACTAAGCACATGAAGAATCTGAAAATCGCCGAAAATCGGACAGTTCTGATGCCTGAACAGCTAGAACATCATCTAAAATGTGGATCCCTATAACTTATCACACTGAGCACTAAGTTAAAAATTCTCAAATTGGAAATTATCCTTTGAAGACCACATACCAGGTCACGAGACAGATCGGCCATGATAGTTCGTGGGTGGTATCATAACAGCTAGTCGCCTACAGGCCTGTATAAGACATCAAGCGGCTCTGGCACCCTCTTTGAACTGTCACCATCCTTGAACTATTATTAAGGTCAATATTCATCTTCAAAACAAAGTGTTCCATAGCTAAATGGGTTAAGTGTCAGAGATATTATCTGCACAAAAACAAAAAAAACTAGGATGTAACTATAATCTCACACAATCAAAAACTACAGTAAAATACATGACTGACAAATGTACAGGTAAAAGACAAACTCGTGACAGCTACATGTGTACACAAAGTAAGTTCTGTAAGGTACCAGACTGACAATTGTATTGGGTAAGCGAAAGACATACTTGTGACAGCTACATGTCGGTTGGCTTTCCCTTCATCAATGACTTCCATCACCTCCTCTGGACTAGACACAAACCTCTCGGTGCAGCCCTACACACACAACATGATCGTTCTCAGCAATAGCAAACTCACTGCTTAACCCATTACATCCCGAGGCTGAATTTTTTAAAATTTGCTTATTGTTCTATGAAGCCTACATTGCAGATCAGGAGAGAGATCAACCATTTTAGTTCAAAGGTGGTGCCAGAATAGCTTGGCGCCTTAGGCGCCAAGCTATTCTGGCACCACCTTTGAACTATCAAAGGCAAATTGATTTCAAGCAGTAGTGTATCAGAACGAAAAGGGTTAAACCGCTTGTGCATGCAGCCAGCAGGACTATGAACCTATCCTACATGTCCATTTTTGTGAAAACTGAGATTATCTATGTAATACAATGAAAAATAAATTTTTCTCTAAAATGTATTTTTTCGAAAAATACTTACCGATGACATTAATGTTAGGAATACTGATCTATCTAGCCTAATTGTAGCCAAAATTGTTGTGTGCCTACATGGCAGGGGAGGCAACAAGGGGCGCCATAAGCTAGGCTGTACCCCGGGTAGCCTCCCTACCATCCTCATCCAGGCACGCGCCCACCGGAATCGCCATTCTGTTTCTTAGCTTGCTAGCGGCAGCGGGGCAGGCGGGAGGGTCATCTGAGTAATGTCATCAGTAAGTATTTTTTGAAAAAATACATTTTAGAGAAAAATTCATTTGTTTCCTCAAAACACATTACCGATGACATTACTGTTAGGAAGAATATCGAAGAGGAGGTGGGTGCCGCTTAGAACGTCCCTAACCCCTGGGTAATGTCGAAAATGCCCTCCCTGGTACAACCTCCCGATAATTTTAGCTAAGAAACTTGCGGCACCTGGGGTGCTGGGAGGGAGTGTTGTGCCGCCGTAAAATCTCCCACCAGCGATAGGTTCTCGCGCTGGCTGGAGAGGTCCCTCAGGTAGAATTGGGTGAAGGTCGACTCTGATCGCCAGCCCACCGCCGCCACAAGACTTGACTGCGCAGTTGCGGTCGAATGCGAGCTTGTGCCATGATATTCATGCATTTGGCTGTACCAGGGACGAGGTCTTGGTAGGCGGAGCGTATCACCCATCGAAGCCAAGAGGTCGACTGTGCTCACCATTCCACGGCCGCCTTGATATCTGTGACCGCGCAGTTGCAGTCAAGCGCTAGGCTAGCGGTCATGGCTCTGACCTCGTGCGCCCTGATGTTCATTCGTTTGGCTGCATCAGGGGCGAGATCTTGGTAGGCGGAGTGTATCACCCATCGGAGCCAGGAGGATATCGTCTGGGCCGAGATGTCATGTCTACCTGGGAACAGAGGGAGGAAAAGGCAGGTGCGTCCCCAGCGTAGCGGCTTGGTCCGCCGCAGGAACACATGTAAGGTTCTCACCTGGTTATGTTGTCTGGATTCTCGGGTAGAGCCTGGACCCCTCAAGGGTTGGACGGTGACCATCTGCGGAGCAGCCAAAGGATAAAGGGTCTTGGCTAGGAAAGCCGGGTCGGACAACAGTTGCACAGAGCCATCTGTTCGGAACTGTAGGCATGATGGACGTGCAGAAAGGCGTGTAGCTCGCTGACCCTGGCCACCGTCGTGAGAGCCAGTAGGAAGCGTGTCTTCTGCGTCACGTCCGGTGACGGCGCCAACTGCAGTGGTTCGGATCGGCCAGAGTTGAGCCACGTCCACATCCAGGGTAGATCCCATCGCGGTACGAGTGAGCGGAGGGCCGGACGTCTTAGACCGAAGCGCGCCATAAGGTCAGCCAGTTCTTGCAGTTGCCAGGGTCGGGCCATCCCATATGCCGGTACGTATCGGCGAACATCACTAAGCAGTCACGAAAGGCGATTGGCGCCCGAAGCTGGTCAGAGGAAGAACTCCGCCAGCTGGGAACCGTCAGATCTGTGGGAGAGTCGCCCTTCGTCACACTGGTCGCACAGGACTTGTCACTTCCTCGTAAACTCACCTGGTCGAGGGTCTGCGGGCTGTAGCAATAGTTTCCCCCACTGTAAGTGAGAAGCCTCTAGCGGCGAGGTCTTGCCGCACCAACTCCAGGCGTGGAATAGAATTCGCTCGGGACATGGGTAGAACAGGGCCTGCCGAGGTTGCTTGAGCATCGTGTGCGGGTGGGTAGCCGCAGAAGGGAGCTACGGCGAGGTTCAGGTGGTCGGTGGTCCAAGACCTGGTCCAGCCGAAGGGAGCCACTAGGAACAGGACTACGTTGCAATCTTTGAGCTTGAGCAGGAGCTTGCGGACGAGAAACATCGGCGGGTAAGCGTACGCGACGAGGCCGTCCCAGGGAATGGATAGAGCGTCGATTGCCCAGGCTAGTGGATCTGGCATGGGGGAGACAAAGAGAGGAAGCTGGAGAATCCACCTCGTCTTGAAGAGGTCGATCATGTTGGTGTCCCCATGGGTGTAGATCATCCGAAGATGTCCCGCCAGAGGGTCCAAATGGTGTGTAGCAGCTGACCGCGTCGCTAGAGGGAATCAGCTAGGACATAGAGATCGGCTCCGGATGTCTGGCTCGGAGAGAAATGCCGGGACCTTCGCACCACCGGAACAGCTGGTAGAGAAGGATGCCGAGGGGCGGGGAGAGCGTCCCGCCCTGCTTCTGGATGTAGGCGACCACCGTGGGGTTGTCCGAAAGGACGAGCAGCTCCTGGTGACGTAGACGTCCCACGCGCTGAGTGCTTGCCAGACCACCTTCAGTTCTAACCAGTTGATGTGCTGGACTGCGAGGTCCGGGGGCCAGGTGACGGAGGCCGCGATGAACATCGATAGAGGGTGAGCACCCCAGCCGTAGAGATTGCGTCGACACACAAGGACAGCTGGGGAGGAGGCGAGTTAAGGGGAACTCCCGTCGCGAGCCAGCCAGGCTCTGCCCAATGAAGGAGATGTGGAAGGAAGATCGGTACAACCGGCACCGGAGCCTTGAGGTCACCCGTCACTGGTCGCCAGAGCAGGAGAAGGTGCAGCTGAAGCGGGCGGTAGTAGAGACGGCCAAGGGGAGTAAGTCTGCTGCTGCACTCATCAGGCCCAGAAGCTGAAGCCACGCTCTGGCGGAGACCGTCACCGTGGGAGGCCTGGTTCACCAACCCTGAAAGCTTGGGTCCGGTAACTTCATCTCGTTGAGCTCGGTGCGAAACCATCCCCAGAAGAACGAAGCAGCAGGACGGCACAAGGTTGGATGTGCCCACGTTGAGCAGGAAGCCGAGTCTGTCGAGCAGATCTAGCAGCGCATCTTGATCCGCCGCCCACCTGACCTCCGCCTGGTTCTGCAAGAGAAAACCTGGTCCAGATAGTTTGGCATAAGGCTCGAGGACGTCTGTCTGGCCCTGACAACAACGGTGTCCAAGAAGCGGGTGAACCCCCAGGGGCTGAGGCCCCAGGCCGACAGGTAGAACGCGAACTGGTAGACCAATCCACTGAAGGCGAAGCGCAGGTAACGTCCTGATGTGAGGCACAGGGAGACGTGGCGATAAGCATCCGACAGGTCTAGGCTGACGGCAAAGTCCATAGGCTGCACAGCGGTCCGAGGCGCTCGGGAGGCTCCATGCGAAAAGGCGGGGCGAAGATAAACTTGTGTTGTGTAGGGCAGACAAGTTGAAGCCGGGATGCCCCTTGCCGCCCGGCTTGGGAACCACGAAGAGGCGGTTGTAGAAGGCTGGAGAGTCGTATCGCATTACCACCTCCGGGGCGACCCGTATCCGTACTGTCCGCGACTCCTGAGTCGCTGCGAACACATCCAGTCGCACCCGAGAAGCCTCTTGGTGTGAGTGTTGACTGTCCATCGCCCAGCGTGCCGCGCCAGCCGCTCTGTGACTGTACAAACAGCTGCTGCCAGGGTTGCGATCGTCCCGGCCGTGGAGCTGAGGCAGGGTTCGCCGTGCGTCTCCAAGGACAGAGAACCAGCGGCACGGTCATCAAATCCTACTCACCATGCCATCCCTGAGCTTGTGGAGCGCCTAGGTACCCGTCCAGATGGGGGGGGGGGGGGGAGCACGCTGCCGCATCTTAACCCATATCAGCCTGAGGCTAACAGCTTCAATTTGTGCCCTGCCATACACAGGTTGCTATAGAAAAAAATTAAGAATACAGCCCAAGGCCTTAATGGAAGGCTAGGCCGGATTAGCGTGAGGCCTAGCGGCGTCAAGCCACTCTGGTGCTACCCTTTAACTATTCTTATTTGAACGTATGTCACCCTCTGGTGGACAGGATAAGGGTTAAGATGACTTCCACCATACCTGTTGTTCCCAGGCGGTTATCCAACCAAGGAATAACCGCCCCCAACGGCTTAACTTCGGTGACCAGGCCAACCGGGGCCATTGCAAAGGTGGTTGACTATGCTAGGAGTCCGTTCCTCAAAGGAGCCCAACCACGGCCCAGGCTTGTGGCCCGGTCTGGAGGCGACAGAGGAAGCCACTTCCTGTTCCATTAGAGGAGGACCAGTCAATCATCAGAGTCTCCTCACACGCGTAGCGTAGTTGGAAGGCAGCCGGGTGTAGTAACACTCTTAAACCAGCGGATGTATCTGCCTGCGTGTCCACTCGTTGCTAACCAGCTGGTATCTGTCAGGGACTCCCTGCCTAGGCGGCAAACTGAGTGCTGGTCCCCCGCCTGGCCGCTTTGGAGATGTCGTCGCGAAGCAATGCCAAACCAGAGCCCTCCGGGGCCCGACTGAGAGCATCTTCCTCCACCACTCTTACTGGCGCGCAGTGGGAATTTATCTCTTCTCTTTCACTGGAAGCGTCACTAAGGCGTCCCGTCGAGTCGCCGTCGTGCTGGGTGGGGGTCTTATCGCTGAGAACGGAGGCGCAAAGAGTGAGCCGATGGTGAGTCCCACACAGAAGGCAGCGCCAAAACTGCACTGCGATGTGACGACCGGGGAAGCCGCGGGGAACGGCTGCGTTGGGGAGAGCGTGGTAGCCGAGAGTGGGAACCCCGCCTAGAATGGTGTCGAAACGTGGCAGTCGAACGGGAGCGTCGATGGCGCGACCTGCGCCGTGGCGAACTTGGCAAGAATCCACGCGGCGAGCGAGGCAGTGAGGCACGAGGCTGACGGAAGCCGCACCCCCCCGTGACGGAAGGCCTAGGGTGTCGGTGGGCATCCCGGTCCCTGGTAGCAGTCTGCGAGCGTGGAGACCTATCAAGGATCGTGAACGAGGGCGACGTTCGGATGACTGTCTGGCACTTTTTATCGCCGAAAACTTGCTGAACGGGAGCTCCGTCCCTGCGACGCCTAATTCTGTTATTTAGTTATTTTTTTGTGGAGACGTCCCAGAGGTGCTTACAACCCGGGTTTTATGTGCACAACTCACTCCTCTTGTTTGTTTGCCAGACCACTAAGTCATTCGTGGACCCACCGCTGAATGCCCGTCTCGTCTCTAATCACCTGTGCCGAGTGGGCAGTTACAAGCTTAGTAAGTAACAATATTACTGACCTCTGTATCAGACGGCTTGCGCTTTGCTTGGATTGACTCACGGCGTAGACGTGTGGCGGTCCATCGGATGTTGTTGGCCAGACTCGGTGGTATTCAGCGAGCTGACGAACACTGTAGACGTCCGGTGTTGGCCAAGCTCGGTGTACTGTTTTACTAGCGAGCTGACGAACACTGTTGTCGGAGTACTATGTTGGCCAGGCTCGGTGTCTGATAACCCCAGCGAGCTGACGAACCCTCCAGCTGTAGCCCAAGGCTCCATATCCATGCGTGCATCCCGATTCGTGAGTGTCCGAGGTGTCTCCTCCACTGAAGCGGTCGGGGTGGCAGCAGGCGTCTGCTCTCAGGCTGGGGTCGTCATTCCCGCCGATAGAAACGCCAAGCTGCAACCACTGCTCCTCCCACCCGGGGGTGCAGGCGCCGCACAGGTGAGTGGAGGTACAGGCCCAGCACAGTAAGCAGACATCGTGTGAGTCACTCAGCCACTGGAAGTCCCCACATCTCTGGCAGGTGCGGACTTGACCACTGCAAAACATTCACCGGCGAGTGAGCGTGGCTCCCTGAGGCCATGCACACATGTGATCGCATGTACGAGTTTCGAAAACGAATCCGCTACACGACCAGTGCCGACGCCTGGCGCTTCCACCCCCCCTTGAGCGCCGGTCTCGGGCACTAACCGAGGTTATACTTAGTCATGGCAGAGAGGCGGGCGAGACAGCGCTGTCGGGACCAACGTGAAGTAGAGTCACCCATGCCGACCGGTCGCTCGTCGGTAAACCAAGTCTCAGGAACAGTACAAGTCCACTGAACACAGAAACTCCACCGCTAGAGAGCCCAAACGAAGAATAATTCGAGTAGGGAGCACAGAGCACGACGTAAGAGCTGAAGCCACAAATCCCAAGCCACAAAACCGGTCACACTATACGAAGTCCAGATGCAGAGAGTAGGCACACAACCATCCACGGCTAGCTAAGGAACAAGAATGGCGATTCCGGTTGGCGCGTGCCCAGATGAGGATGGAAGGGAGGCTACCTGGGGTACGGCCTAGCTTATAGCGCCCCTTGTTGCCTCCCTGCCATGTAGGCACACAACAATTTGGGCTAAAATTAGGCTAGCTAGATCAGTATTCCTAACAGTAATGTCATCGGTAATGTGTTTTGAGGAAACAATGTCACTTTCACAAAAATGGACATACTGGCTTTTACTTAATCAGGGCAGAAACAGAACCAGAGCTGCATGCACATGGGCTTAATCCTTAATCCATTACAGCCTGAAACTGATTTATTTAAATCTGCTTATTGCCCTATGAAGGCCACATTGCAGATTAGGAGAAAGATCAACCATTTTATTTCAAGGGTGGTGCCAGCATAACTTGGCGCCTTAGGCGCCAATCTATTCTGGCACCATCCTTGAACTATCATGGTCAAATTAATTTCATGTAGTAGTGCATCAAGATGAAAAGGGTTAATACACAGTGTGTCTGCCTGCCCATGAACCATATGCTGTTTTGCAATTATTTTTAAAACAGTTAAAAAGTCTTGGAATCTTTTCATGCCCAGCTCATTTTTCATAGTGTCTACTACATAAGCCTACTGTTTGTCCCAGCTCTCAGTTACCATTAGGTCAAATTGTGAACTAAAATGTTTAAGGTATGGACAAAAGCTGAAAAAGTACCATTTTGATCCTTTCATACATTAAAACTGTTGTACTAAGATGAATGATGTGCAGCTCACACAACTTGCAATTCTTTTACCGCAGACTGACTTCAGAGTGGAAATAAATGTGTTACAAAAACTGTCAAAAACCTCAGATTCTATTCCTCTTACCACAGCTGGGCACAAACGGCCATGTCAAGAATAACTGTATACAGTCTTTTATATTTATACAAGCATAGGTGCCAAAAAACACTTTTTCTCGAAGAAATGTATCAAACATTCTTCCCCAAAAATGATTGCGGAAAAACGTGGCTCACAAGCATTGCAAACATACTATACCATGAATGATCATTTATGATGAATACAACTGGATAGTGCACATATGAAAATTTGGAACAAATAAATCATCACAGGTTATCTTCAGACTTACAAGTTTACAGAACGAACAAGAAAGGCAAAGCTATTATGGCTCAGGTGTATGACCTATTTACATTATATGTGTGACCTTTGTGACAATAAGTAAAGGGCTGGCTTTTGCACCAGCAAAATCCACGTTTTCTAAAAATGTAAGTATTTTTTACACATCTGTCAAACCCCCCGTGACCCTTGACCTTTGCGATGAGTCGACTAAATTAGTATGCATAGGAAGTTTTATCATCAGCTACCTTTGTGCCTCCAACTATAGAGGAATCACCTTGCTGTCAGTACCAGCAAAGGTCTTCAACAGGATCATCCTGGAGAGAATGAAGAGCTCCGTTGACCCCCAGCTGAGAGACCAGCAAGCAGGATTCAGGAAAAACCGATTATGTACAGACCAGATCGCCACTCTCCGCATCATCGTGGAACAGTCTCTGGAGTGGAGCTCCCCGCTGTACGTCAACTTTGTGGATTACGAGAAAGCATTTGACAGCGTGGACCGAGAGACTCTGTGGAAACTCCTACGACACTACGGTGTACCCACAAAGCTCGTCCGCCTGATCAAGAGCAGCTACGATGGCATGACATGTCGCATGATCCACGAAGGGCAGTTCACCAGGGAGCTCCAGGTCAGAACCGGTGTCAGGCAGGGGTGTCTGCTGTCTCCGTTCCTCTTCCTACTGGCCATAGACTGGGTCATGAAGAGGACCACAGAGCAGAGAAGAAGCGGAATACAGTGGACACTGTGGACACAGCTTGACGACCTCGATTTTGCAGATGACTTGGCATTACTGTCCCACACGCATCAACAAATGCAGGACAAGTCCACGAGGCTTGCTGACATCTCGTCCCAAGTGGGCCTCACCATCCACAAACAGAAAACAAAGACAATGAGGCTGAACGTAACCAGGGAAGAACCAGTCTTGCTTGCTGGCACCCCGTTGGAGAAGGTGGAGTCCTTCACCTATCTCGGGAGCATCATAGACAAGAAAGGCGGCACTGATGCAGATGTCAGAGCACGAATCGGTAAAGTCAGAGCAGCCTTTCTCCAGTTGAAAAAAGTGTGGAGTTCCAGAGAGCTGTCACAAAACACCAAAGTCCGGATTTTCAACTCCAACGTAAAAGCAGTTCTCCTATATGGAGCAGAGACTTGGAGATTGACAAAAACCACTGTCAACAGAGTACAGATCTTCGTAAACAGTTGCCTTAGAAAAATCCACTGGCCAGAGAAGATTAGCAACATCAGACTCTGGGAGAGAACAGAGCAGATAACAGCAGAGAATGAAATTGGGCGAAGAAGATGGGGATGGATTGGTCACAGTCTGAGAAAGCCAGCTTCCAGTATCACTAGGCAGGCATTGTCATGGAATCCCCAGGGAAAGAGGAAAAGAGGTAGGCCGAGAAACTCCTGGCGTCGAGACCTCCAAGCAGACATCAAGAGAATGGGAACCACCTGGAGTAAAATCGAAGGAGAAGCACAGGACAGGAGTTGCTGAAGGTCTCTCATCGACGGCCTATACCCAGGTAGGGGTGACAGGCGTAAGTAAGTAAAGTAAGTACCTTTGTGCCAAATTTGATTGAAAAATTTGCAAAAATGTTGATAATACATACAATTTTATCAAAAATTGGCATTTTACACACGTGCCGGCCTCTTGTGACCCTTGACCTTTCGGAGGGGTCATCCAAATTAGTATGCATAGATAGGTCTTCCCATCAGGTATCTCTGTACCAAATTTGGGTTTGAAGTTGTGAATAGTATTTGAGAACAAACATCTTTTGTCAAAATATGGCTATTTTTGACCCATTTCCTGAGCTCTTGTGACCCTTGACCTTTTCGAGAGATCAACCAAATAAGTATGCACAGAAAGGTCTTCCCATCAGGTATCTCTGTAGCAAGTTTGGGTTTAAAGTTGTGAATAGTATTTGAGAAAAAACATCTTTTGTCAAAATATGGCTATTTTGGAACTATTTCCTGAGCTCTTGTGACCCTTGACCTTTCCGAGGGATCAACCAAATTAGTATACCTAGAAAGGTCTTACCATCAGGTATTTTTGTACCGAGTTTGGGTTTGAAGTTATGAATAGTATTTGAGAAAAAATAAATTATGTCGAAATATAGCTATTTTTGGCCTATTTCCTCATCCCCTGTGACATTGAACTTTGTGAGAGGTCACTCAAATTGGTATGTTTAGAAAGGTCTTGCCACAAAGTATCCTTGGGCCAAGTTTGAAGACTGTGGCTTGAATAGTCTTCGAGAAAATGCCAACGTTAAAGTTTACCGCGGACGGACAACGGACGGATGACCACTGGTCCAGAACACACTCACTTTTGCTTCGCACATGAGCCAAAAAGTGTAAGCATTAGACAAACAGAAACAAGGTCAACTCTAAGGATCTGCCATTACATGTATGTCCTTGCCAGTCACAACAAACAATCAATAATAAACAAACTGAACACACACAAAAATAATATGAATAAAAACTTACTTTCACGTAGGGTACTCTGTTCTTGTCTTCGTGCACAGACAAGTTCGTCTTTGTGACTGAAAATATCAAGATAATAAACCTGTTTAACCTTTTTAACCCCAAGGCCTCATTTCTCACATCTTGGAGGTGTTACCTGATGAGTAAGTACCAGGTGCAGGAGATGGATCAAACATAATTCAAGGGTAGTGCCAGATTAGCTTGGTGCTTGAAGGTGCCAAGCTAATCTGGCACTACCCTTGAATTATCATGGTCAATCCATCTCTTGCTGTAGGGCATTGGGGCTAAATGGGTTAATACAGAAGACCATGTCACTGCACATGTTGAAGTAACAATTAACATTGAGTGAGCAACATAAATGAACTGCAGTAGGAGCCGGTACATAGTATGCTCCAATATGACGAATGAAAACCAAAGAGAAGCCTCTAACAAAAGGAAGATTTGATCATACAATATTCGAACCAATGTCAAACAGCACCTACTGTTCGCGGACAAACTGCCTCACTCAAGGAACCTGTTAGCTTCACCTGGCTTGTGTTTGATCAGTATAATGCTCTAGGCCAGCTACAATGATCACACTTACCATCTAAGAGATCCCTGATCTTGTCCATGTAAATCTCAAAGTAGGAAACCTGTCATAAAAAAATAACAACAACATAATATTGGGTAAAAGAGCTCTAGAATTTGATTTAAAGTGGAAAAAAGTGTCCTTTTTTTTTGTCCAAGTGATAATCAACCCCCTGGCTGTCACTGTGTCAGTAGTGGTTTTTGTCACGATGATTCCTGCAAGAGTTGAAGTTCAAGTTATATGGGTTTAACGCCAAGCAGTATTCCTGCAAGAATCATTGCAACAAAAACCACTACTGACAGCCAAAGGGTTAACACATTCAGCCATGATACATTGGAGTAAAAGACACAAAAATGGCTTTCTTTTTGCGCAATTATGTTTTTTTCTGATCAAGAGATGCTACTAATCATACAGTCATGCTTTGAGGTCACCTCTGTAAGTTTTTTTTCTGTAAATTACGCATTTTCCCCAATGGTGTTTCTATGCAAAATGGTGATGGGCAGAACGGTGCCTGAGTAATTTTATGCTGAGAGACCCAAAGCTACTTCGGCACCACATTTGATTTGGCATAATGGATCTATCTCATGAATGGTACCAGTAATGCTGTTTTCAGAGAACAGCTCTCAACTTAGACCCTAAAGCTCAAAGTATTTAAAGTGCTGGTAACAATGAGGACACAGAAATGAGCCCCAGCTGACTGAAAGGAGGTGGAAAAGAAAATGTGTTCAACAACACTTGATCTGGTTAAGTTTGTATACCCATTTAGCCCCAATGCCCTACAGCAGATTGATTAACCATGATAATTCAAGGGTAGTGTCAGTGGCACCTGAAGGCACCAAGCTAATCTGGCACTACCCTTGAATTATCATGGTCAATCCACCTCCTGCAACTGGTACACAGTCTTTAAGTAACACTTTTAAAATTTGGGAAATGCACCCATGGGGCTAAATGGTTTAAATTCAAGAGCTACAAATAAGACTAAGACTAAGAGGTAGGTATATATATATATATATATATATATATATATATATATATATATATATATATATATATATATATATATATATATATATATATATATATATATATATATATATATGGCTCACCTTGATATGGAACTCCAAGTTTTCATCCATTCCATAGATGTAGTTGAAGATGTCTTGTATAATGCGTGGAATGATACCCTGCATTGTGTCATTACCCAGCACACCCTAATAAATAAAAAATTCATACCTCTCATTTAAATCAATCCTTTTCAAATACCGACCAGCCTCAGTATTACGCACATCACAATATCACGCAAACATTTAAGCAGTCAGGCCTGTGGCTCCAAAATAGAAACCCAATGAGCAAAAAGTCCACTGGCCGACTCCAGCCTTAGTTGGCAAGTGCGCGGCTGTACACAAGCCAACTTAGGCTGGAGTCACCTAGAGAACTGTTTGCTTACCGAGCGTTCCTTTCTAATGTATGTTTAGCTAAACATTGATGCCAATGCCCATACCCTGGAAGCACGGTCTGACATTATGGCATTATAATGAAGCTGATCTGTATAATGGGGCATACTTGGTTATTTTAATAATGTATATTCATGTTGTGTAACAGCTAAGAAAGAGTTATATCTACCTCCATAGTGTGTGTCTTTCCACTGGAGGTCTGACCATACGCAAAGATGGTGCCATTGTAGCCACTGAGAACATCTGCAACAGAGGCACAAAATACCACAATAATTAGTAAATTAACAAAAAAATAATGTTGATAAAACATGCTTTCTCGATTCAGACCTGACTCACATGACTGCAAAGGAGGGCAAGCCGAAGTAAACAAGATGAGGATTTCATCCCAAAGTCTACCGTATTGTTTGGAGCTCACATGCGTTTTTTTCTTTAGGAACATTCAGAGTTGTTCATATTTTTCAGCTTATCATTCTCATCTGTTTCCCTCCACTCTAAGCAAATCTCTGATCAACACACACACCGGCACACAAAAAAAACTGGACACACAGCACTTCCCGCCATTAGAACACTCTGTGGGCTCATGTAGCGACAGGAATTCTGAAAAAGAAGCATCTATAGCACGAGCAGCAAAATGACATCACAACAAGCTTCACATCATGGCATGGGGTGTAAGGTAGTACCTTTGCTGTTCGGCAGCTGCGTCCTACATAGGACGGACGGGCATCACTGGTCCTCATCCGTCTCCTTAAAGGGGCACGACCGACCCTTTTTAATGCTTCAGTTCGCAAAAAGCTTTTACAAATTACTGGGCTTCAGTATACATACCCACTTAGACAGTGACCATGTACCACTCAATTGTCCCACCAAATGCTTTCTTTCGTCCGTTCAAAGCGAAAGAGGCCACCGGAATCTTGTGACTATACCTAGTCAAAAGATTGCTTCCAACAGACGATCAGGTAGCTGACGTCATAACTATTCTATACGACCTTAGGTCATCTGCATAATTATAACCAATCAGAGAAGATGGCGGATGAACCAGCGAAGAAAAAAGAAAGTATCAGTCGACTCGCGCCGGCCGACAATGACAGACTCGGAATTGAAGAGAAGAGAGACAAGATACCCCTAAGTAGAATTGACATCAGACAAGGGAATATAGAGCTTGGCTTAACCACCCATCCAGAATTTGTTGCTTTCTTACTATGTGAATCAGTAAGTAATCCGGCTACGGTCTTAGTCGATCTTCCTATAGTTCTGCGAGCGCTAGTGACTGATTTTCAGAATTCATGATCTTCAGTAGAATTTATCTCTTACTGATTTTGCAAGATTTTAAACCTGTTTTATCATAAAGTTACGAGCTAGTTTATCAGATTTTATGCTGCAAGGATCTGAAAACTATGGTGTGTGTCAAAATTGCGGCACTGACATCGCTGGTCGTGACACGTTTTTGTCACCGAGTCGAACAAGCAGGTCAAGCGGAACCCGCATTGATTTTGACAGCATAGCGAGTATGGAAGGGTTATTTTACATTCTCGTTGAAAATTATATCAAAGGGATGCCGAAGAACATCAGTACATGAGTGTACACCGATGTGTGTACCCACACCAATGACCTCGTCTGCAGTATTGACCGGGTTCTGCCTTGTGACGTAGGCTAGTAAATATGCACAAATTTAAAACAAGGCCGATGCAGACGATAATTTGCGCTCTCGGGTACAAAAACAACACACCCACCAACGATGAATTTTGACATTTGGCATTGTATTTACATCATAAAGCTCTAAGTTAGTACACAAAGGACCCATACATAATACTGTCAGTGTCAGCAGTATCTGTTGCAGACAGTTTTCTGACTGTGTTGAGATGCTTGATCCTGGGGAGAATAACTTAAATCTCTCACGTGCTGGCTCCAAGCACCACACCCTGACAAATCACCTCAGCTGGTGGGCTAAACCACGCGAGGGGGTGGTGTTCACACTGCACCACTAGGCGGATGAGCTGTTTCTGACAGCCAATGGCTAAAGGACAGAGGAGATCAGGCTTGATCCAACGGCCAAATGTGGGGGAGTAAACCCTTCAAATCAGGAGCAGAGCCCTGAAGGCAGACAGCTGCCTGTATTCACGCACTGTTCTGGCAGCTCCTGCAGCCAAACTGGTGCCAAACGTACAGCTTTGCATTCCTTTGGACTACATCAGCGAGGCCGAGAGGGGGATCTTGACGACTGGGCATCCCAGGATCTCCATACACTTCACCCGGGCTTGCGCCCTTGAGAGGTCACACGGACTGACCCAGCAAGCGTATATACTCCATTGTCTTCCGAGACAGAAGGATGCCAACCAACAACAACCAACATGGCATCGCTAGTCTCACGACACTGTGTACACAGTGACGAATTTGATGTTTGATGTCACTCATTCAAAAGGCATGCAGCCTCTTCCAGGGCTCATTGTTTTCTTCCACACAGCCTTTTCCAGGGCTGACAGTTTGATGGGAGTATATACTGGATCCGAAATTTGCAAAAATTAATTAATTATTATTCAAAAGTTGAACAGGTACAACGCTGGATTACGAACTCATTCAATGTCTACTTATATCCAAAATTCCAAGTTATTAGAACAAAAATTATGGACTCAAATGTGGGTCAGCCGACTTTCTATAAACTGTCTTCCTAAATCAAACTGTCAGAGAGTGAGAGAGAGAAGCGAGCTTTGTGTCAATTCATATATATAACAATGACATGTCTGGTGCTTTGAGTCAGTTCAGCAACAATATATAACATTGATGTGTCTAGTTCGTTTCGACATTTTTTTTCTGCGATCAATTATTTTTATGAAAACATTGAAAAGGTACAAAGCTGGTTAACGAACTCATCCAATATCTTTTTCGAAGCTAGCTATATTTAAAATTTCAAATGAATATAAGACAAATTAAGGACTAAAAATAAAATGCGGGTCAATCGACTTTCTATAAACAGCAATTTTTCTTTTCAATAAGTAATCCAATTTAAATATGCTTAAAAGTATTCCAAAATACATCTTGAAGGAAGCATTTAATAAAGTTTCAGACATACACAAACACAGGAGAAACTTGTGTCTACATACACACACACACAGCATTTCCTGCCAAATGTACGTTCAACGGTGCAGTTAGCGTAGCTATGCGTGATGTAATTTTTATCGTGTTACTTCAGTGTCAGAGTCTGATGTGCGCCCACCTATGTTCCATTTATTCTGACTACAGCCTTGATGTGACCAAATGACATAGTTTTGTTGTTGCTCCAAAAACTAATAATGAAACATCCCAAACTACTTCTAAGTACCACAACACATCAGAGCAACAAGTACACCAAAACCAAAAGACTGTACATGCATAACAGAAAGCAACACTGTCTGACAAAGAGATCTTAAGTTTCTGCAGAATATTTCTGGCCGTCTGCAATAATCAACGGTAAGTTGCATTCAGGTTGTCTCCACTGGGGGAACTGGCTCATAATCACATCATAGTGTTGCTGGTACCGCAGGAAACCTGTCCTGCCAGTATTCTCCTCTCTTCAATTTGAGCAACAAAGATACAGAAAGAGTTTCGTTTGATCGGACAGTATGTCTGAGAGCCCAGAGCACTTGGTTGATTGATTGAAACGATACATCAAGGATAGTGAACGATTAGCATGGCATATGATATGAGAGGTGCCAAGCTATCAGGCACTAGCTTTGCATCTTTACAGTTGATGCAGTTTTTGAGACTTGCATGCAGTGTTTAGCTTTTGACCCTAATCTGGCTCTGTAATTACATGAAAGGAATAATGAATGTGCAATAGCTCCACAGTGCATCTAGGCCGGCTCCGAGGCCAGTCTATGCGCTCTGACACTAACACATGTGATGACCTCATCAGGATCAATGAAATTCCAACAGCAACACACAGCTCGATCCTCACAAATCCTCAAACCAAGCAGCTGTTGCCAAGATCGCTTTATTTCATAACAAAGACTGTGTCCATAATGTGAAGCTGGTTAATTTTCACACATTCTGCAGGCAGTCATTATCTCATCAATATTTGCACACTGGTTACTTTCCACAACTGGCTATAATGTCAAGTGGCTTCAGGAAGTAACCAATGTGCAATCTAGTTGATCAATGGAGGTAACCAGTGTGTAATGATTACAGACCTTTCAGTGCTGGAAGTTTCTGCTTTTATTGATATTATGATAAAAACTTTGTCAGCTTACATAGATCTACATGTACCTCTACATCTAGCTCCCTTCTGTAACTTGTAAATATTTTTCACAATTAACTTGATTGTACATGTTTACCGTAATTTATGTGCACCAAAATAGGTACTGCAAGTAATAGTAATGAACCTTTTCATTTTACACTGAAAATCCTATATAACCATACCATCTGCAAAAGATGGAACATGTTACAGTCACCAGATGTGAGCCATTAAGTACATATACATGTATATATCTGTTCTCTTTCAGTTTCACCTTCTCACTGAAGCCTTCAATGAAGCAGTTAGTAACACAAGAACAGTAGGCACAGAAAGACCCCACATCAAGTAACAAGACAAATAACCACAGCTCATTCAACACAGGAATT
This sequence comes from Semisulcospira habei, assembly GCA_036245525.1. NCBI lineage: Eukaryota > Metazoa > Mollusca > Gastropoda > Semisulcospiridae > Semisulcospira > Semisulcospira habei. The sequence continues at coordinate 302,326,925 of BTPG01000002.1, forward strand.
CCAACCCAGGGCGGGGTGTATGTGCCAAGCACGGGAACACAGCTGCGCTACGTTTACGCTGAATGCCACATCCACACAGCCCATTCACTCAGCTCCCTCTTCACACTCTCATTCATTTGTGTACATGTACAATATGGAGCTTAAAATGGATTATCTGATTAAGACAGAATGTGTGCTCTTGCAGTTTCCATGTACCTTACTGAGCAATACCACATTGTGTGTTAGGCACACAATTTACCAACATTTAACTGGGAAACTGCATGACACTGAGAAAAAAAAAGCTGTTGTGTAAACTGTTCTTCAGTTGCATAATTTGTGTCTGAATTGAAACTACACAGTTCCTACTTTTTGGCCACAACTGTCTTGATCAGTTCCTCACCAAATGCCCTCTACCTCGGTACATGTACTTGCTAGACATTCTCTCATGAGCCCCTTGAGGCACAGACGCTCCTGAGAATCCATGCCCTTTGCAAGAGAACGTTACATGGTTGCAGTCCAAGACTGATAATAGTGAAATCCTCTGCCTAGTAGTAGTAGCTTCTAACAGCCTATTCAATCAAGTAACTGCAAAGAAGTACCAAACAGAGAAAGAAACACGCTTAGAAAAGACGGGTACAACACAATTTATTAATATTTCGGGTAAATACCCTTTGTCAAAATAGACAAACAAACAGAGAGATTAGCCGCTACTTATCTTCATTCGCAGAAGGAATGTGGCAACTCTGCACAGGAGTTTCACCTTCAGTGAGAAGATGAAACTGAAAGAGAACAGATGGATTCTCAGGAGTTGCCACATTCCTTCTGCGAATGAAGATAAGAAGCAGCTAATCTCTCCGTTTGTTTGTCTATTTTGACAAAGGGTATTTACCCAAAATATTAATAAATTGTGTTGTACCCATCTTTTCTAAAGCGTGTTTCTTTCTCCGTTGGGTACTTATTTGCATTTTACACGCTTGGCAGTCACCTTTTTGGTCTGGATTAATCAAGTAACTGGCCTGGGCATGCCAGGAAATGCAGTGTTGTGGATGGTTGCGCAGAATAGCAGAGAAGAACTTCCTCTGTCAGCAAGCGGAATATGTCCACTCAAGCCCCTGCAGCTGCAGGGACTCATGTGAATCTATATCGCTTTGCTGGCAGAAATCTGCCCATTACATCCTGAGATTGAGGCTTTCTCTCCAATGTAGTGTGTGTGTGGTGATATCATAGACCAGACAGGCTGCCATGCCTGACATTTAGCTACATACTATGTACAATGAAACTACTCCTACTGGAAATCCCATTTCCTCTTCCCCTGATAAATTAGCTAAACTAGTTACTGGGAGAACTATCTCTGACTGGAAAGATTTGTTAATCCAACTAGCTTTAATCAGAACATTTTACTGGCGGAAAACCTGCCGCCAATACACACAAAATAAAATCATTTATGCCCTAAGGATACTGACTTGTGTTATGCACCACTGTCATGCACACATGTAAATGAAGGGATTTCTAAATCATAGCCCTCTATATTATATATGTGTGCACAGCATGTGAGACCCATGAAATTTACACACTTCCCCCTCAAGTAATGTTCAATCATTTCACAAATTATAAATGAAATTCTACTAAAAGTGATTTGCAGTAAATGATTAGACATTCATGACTGAACATATGAATTATTAGCATTTCTCAGCGTATTTGATATAATTCATAACTGAGCAATTATAATTACTATGGTAATGGTATTCAAGAAGCTCAAATATTTAATCAATTCGAGAAGTTCTGTCAGATTCAATGTATTCTGAGAATGCTACTTATCCATTTGCAGCAAACCACAATAACATGCCCATGGATATACAGTGTGCCAGCACAAAAAAAACAAACCATGACACACAACATCCCAACACCCACCCGTGACATTATGTATTACGGAGAGCATTTGAAAGAAGACCATTGAATTTGGGTTGGTTGAATATGTCGATCCCCGATTCCCAAACCTGTAATCGTGGGATCGGCTAGCATTCAACAACTATCTCAATGAACTGAATTTTACACTCCTTCTGTGAACAACACCCACGTGCAAGAGGCACAGATCCTCATCAGCCCCACAGAAGACAGACAATGAAACCACCTGTAGGACTTTTTGGGAAACATCAATTGACACTTGCTGTCTCTAGCTAATCCCTTTTGAAGACGTGTTCCCGAGGCAGAGGTTACTTCGTCACCGATCACTACATGTGCAAGGGGGACGTAAATTATAGGAATTACTGAACCGACATAGGTTGTTACATGGTGTACTGGAAAAGGATGACTGGAAAGCAGTCATGCGTAAAATATAATAATAATAATAATAAGCGCATTAAATAGGCACTTTATCCCAATTGAAAATCGGCTCAAAGCGCCGCCGCGAACTGAACCCAACAAGCACGCTCACGTGAATCACGCGCATTCACTCACACACTGTACATAAACACAGAACATTCACGTGGTGCTAAGGGCAAGTTCAAGCGAGCTACTGTAGTTTTTGGAAATTCAAAATCGTTTGTATTTGAAATTTGATTAAGTGGGCTGAAACTGATACCAAAGTCGTGGGGGAGGAAGAGCTGGAGTACCCGGAGAAAGAACCCCCGGTGTCAACTCTTCTGTAAACCAAAAGTGCGCTCTATTATTAAAGCCACCAACACTCTCATGTGTAACGAACAAATACCTATCAAACTTTCCTCCATCAACATTCTATATAATATTATAGTATAACTATGTATCACCCCAAATGCTTAAATAAAATGTGCAAAATACTATGTGCATTACCAATGAACAGATGTTCACTTGCACATTACACTGTACATAGTTAGTAAATACAATGTAAACTGCAAGAGAAATTGGGAGCCCGAGTGAGAAACAAAAGACAGAGTCTGACTAAACAGAACAGCAAAGATTACCTGCGACGATAGGTTTAGCAGCAACAGTGTACACATGTTCTTGTGTTACATTTGGCTTCAGTACTTTGTCAAAGACAAAAACCTTGCCCTGAAAATGAAAACAATGTCACTGTACAAAAAAAAAATGTGAATCTGGATCTCCATACTTGTAATACAATGCATTTATCACAAAAGTGCCGCCCTCATTGCGCTATCAATTAATTAACTAGAGCTGTGTATGAGTCAAATTCGTTTACATAAAACAAGAAAACTTTATTAGCATGATCCTAATGATATCAAAATCAAAGAAAATATTTTCTATCTGCTCTTTCAGCAATCAACATTTTTATAAATTTTCTTTGCACTGTTAACTCGAATCCATCAAACTTCATGCAGTTTGAAAACATGCAGCTGGACAAAACAATCTGAACTGATCACATAAATGAGTTGGTCATTACTGCCAGACCTGCAAATCTAGATATGGAATTCTCAACATTTATAAATTATGATAAGCATGAGACTTTGTCCACCGGCTGTTTAATCATAAAACGTCATGAACTACTATGTGTTACAAACTGTACTGAGAAACTAGACTCTATTGTACAGCTTGTCTTTAACCGGCAACTGACCTGTAATCAAACTTCGATTTTTACACTTGACTTACCCCGATTGATATTGAATCATCTGTCGGGAACTTCAGCACGAACTTGCTGCCAGCTTTCTCCTCCGATTGATTTAGAGGCCGCACACGACAGATTACCTTGATATTGCATTCGTTTGGACCGTCACCCATTGTAGAGCTTTGTTTATGTTAATGGCCCCACATAAAAAAGCACTGCCGGTGATTCGATAAAATAATGTCTGCTCCCAATGCGAATGCGATCGAAGCGGCTATGCGCCAGACATCCTCATCTCCCTGGCGAGGTTACTGCTTGACGAAAACACATTCTGTATCATGGAAATCCGTTTAACTGTCACCAAACACAGACGGTTAATGGAACAATCGATCCTAAATAGATAAGAAGACACGATAATAATGCTGATGACTTACAACAGCTGCGTAAATTTATGCCTGTCGGCTGCTAACATCACCGATCAACGCCGACAGCCATTTTCTTTTAGTCACAGCGGTGCACTGTGGGAAGTGACGTCATTATTCTGATGACCTGTCTGACCTCAGGTGAGGGTGGAAGCCACGGAGGCGCAGTGGCTACGTCAGCAATCAACAACATAACAGGTAGAGCGGTACACCGTCAGCCACCGACACTCACACCGGTCATTTGGGGTGGGTGGGTGTGAGAAGTTGGGGATAGTGGCCCCCGTGGGGGTGGGGGTGGGGTGGGGGATGCAATTTGTAAAACAAAAAGATAAAACAGAGCAAAACGTCAACCGGCCGAGTAGCCTGAGCCCGCTCTGTGGTGCAACCAAAGACATTGATAATTGTCTTTGGTGCAACCACGAATTTTGTTGACCATTATCAGTTTGCATAATGGAATTTAGAACTTAAAAAAAAAATGTATTTAGTGTCAATTGAAAATTCAAAACAACGAAACAAAATAATCAAATCCATCTCCCATGAGCAGCACTGACTCACCGAGTTACGGCGACTTTTTCGTCCAGTCAGTCAGACAATATACATTATTGTCTCTGAGTCAGTTTCTCCTATATGGAGCAGAGACTTGGAGATTGACAAAAACCACAGCCGGTCAACAGAGTACAGGCCACCTTCATGAATAGTTGCCTTAGAAGAATTTTGAAAATCCACTGGCCAGAGAAGATCAGCAACGTCAGGCTCTGGGAGAGAACAGAGCAGATAACAGCAGAGAATGAAATTGGGCGAAGAAGATGGGGATGGATCGGTCACAGTCTGAGAAAGCCAGCTTCCAGTATCACTAGGCAGGCATTGTCATGGAACCCCCAGGGAAAGCCGAGGTAGGCCGAGAAACTCCGCCTGGCGTCGAGACCTCCAAGTTGAGCAGACATCAAGAGACTGGGAACCACCTGGAGTAGCGGAATCGAAGGAGAAGCACAGGACAGGAGTTGCTGGAGGTCTCTCGTCGACGGCCTATACCCGGGTAGGGGTGACAGGCGTAAGTAAGTAAGTAAGTCTCCGAGTCAGTGAACACACCACTGAGGCCGGGGCGAAGGATCGGGGGTAGTGGGAGCTCGCCGCTGATAAGCCGGCCTCTGACTGAGTACATCACGGCCGCCGTGACGGCCTTAGTCGCCTAATCAACCAAACAACTAATTAACTAACTAACTAACTGACTGACTAACTAACTAACTAACGAACTAACGAACTAACTAACTAACTAACTAACTAACTAACTAACTAACTAACTAATTAACTAACTAACTATATAAGCCTGAGCGCGTATATAACTCGGCAGTAACTACTCCGCTGTGGCGACACACCAAAAGGTCCCGGCAGTAACTACTCCGCTGTGGACACACCAAAAGGTCCCGGCGATAAGTGAACGACAATTTAAGCATGATTAAACTTAAAAAAAAAAAAACTAAACTGACTGACTTGCTTACACTAACTGAAACAACAACGCTACAGAACAACAACAACAAAACCTCTGCATGCGTGCGCGGGGGTCAGGCCGGCGGTCGTCACTGGGAATTTTCTGCTCGGCCTTAGCCGGCCGGTCAGTCAGAACACGGAAGATAGAGAACACTGCCGTGTCACTGAACTACGCTCTAAATTTCAGAATTGACAAAATGCAGACCCAAAATGTGACTGCCAAGAGTGCAAAATGCAAAGAAAATCCCAACTTGACAATGAAAGAAACATGCTTAACAAGGCCACAATTTATTAAATTTATGGATTAAAATCCTTTTTCAAATCTGTAAATGTCCATTTACCCCCCCCCCCCCCCCCCCCCCCCCGCCCAAAAAAAAAAAAAGAGAGAGAGAGAGAGAGAGAGAGAGAGAGAGAGAGAGAGAGAGAGAGAGAGAGAGAGAGAGAGAGAGAGAGAGAGAGAGAGAGAGAGAAATGAAATGAAAATGAAACTTTATTTTTCAAGGATAAATGATTAGGTACCTTCAATGACCTTTTTTCAATCATGTCCTTGCTAAGCTATAGCATGCACGTAAACACACATACACATAATTATATATATAAAAGGTATACATAATAGTAAAAAGTACAGGCAACAATAATTCCATTTCAAATAATCAATGCTCACATTACACCACACACACACACACACACACACACACACACACACACACACACACACACACACACACACACACACACACACACACACACACACACGTTCACACTGATATATACCAGTGCGCACACACACACACACACACACACACACACACACACACACACACACACACACACACACACACACACTGACATCAAGCAAAACATCGAACATTAAACATTTAAAAATATGATGTATGCTGCAAAAAAATGACATAGAACTCTTAGCATGCTAAAGTATATGTATGATACATGAATATGAATAAAGAAATGTTTCTGCAGTCAATGGGTGTATGTGAAAAAAAAAAGAACAATATGTTTTCACATATTCTTAATAAATTTATGCAGTTGGTACTTGAACGTTCGTAAAGAAGGTGCTGCTTTAATGTCTGCAGGAACTGTGTTCCATAATTTTGCACCAGAGTAGGAGAGGGACGTCTTGTAAATATCTAAGCGGGGCCTTGGTACTACCAGATTGTTCCCTGATGTTCGACTAGCCGCCTCTGTGGGCAAGTGTGAACAAATTAGAGAGGTAGGCTGGTGAGTCTGAGAGGGTGATTTTGCGCATAAGTACCAACTTATAATATATGAACTGCTTGTCAAGTGGTAGGATATCCAGCAGCTTGAACTTGTAATCCGTACTAATGACTTGCATGGGTCTGTCAACGATTAATTTGATTGCCCGCCTGTGAAGCGAATTCATCCTTTTGAGGTTAGCATCACTGCTCCCATCCCAAACTGAGGAGGCATAATCCAAATGTGGCTGAATATGGGCACAGTAAAAAAGTTTCCTTGTTGGTTCGTTAGTGAAAAATCTTAATTTTGACAGTAAGAATAAGTTTTTTGATATTGTTTTACACACTTTGGTAATATGGCTTTGCCAACACAGTTTGTCATCAATGATGATTCCAAGCACACGCTGTTCCTTGACTTGCTCAACATACTGACCATTCAAATAGAGCTGTAGGGGAGGCGGGTTCAGCTGATGCTTTTGTCTGGTAGTAATTAACATACATTTGGTCTTAGTAGGATTCGGAATCATATAATTGTTTTGACACCATGTGAAAACATCATTCAAGCCGCTTTGTAGGGACTGGGTTATACACGATGCATCCGACGATGACACGTCAAGAGTTCCATCATCAGCAAAGAGACTACAGATTAAACGGGCGTCGGATATATGTAAGGGAAGATCGTTTATAAAAACTGAAAATAATAATGGACCGAGGACGGATCCTTGTGGTACTCCGTGCTCTATCACCCCCTCACGTGAGTTTGTACCATTCACACAGAAGTACTGTGTGCGCCTATTTAGATATGATATAATGAAGGCAAGGGTGCCATTACTCAGCTGATAGGCAGCAAGCTTTTTAATTAAAAGATCATGGTTGACAAGATCAAAAGCTTTAGAAAGATCCAAAAATACCTATCCAGTCATTTGCCCATTATTCATAGCAGTTAACCATCTGTCAACCAGGTGAACCAAAGCTGTGTGACAAGAATGTCTCCTACGAAAACCAGACTGTAGTGGATGAATGAGTTTGTATTTATCTAAGAAATGTTGTAAATGTGTGTGGATATGTCTTTCAATCGGTTTTGACAGAGTTGTCAACAGAGAAATGGGTCTGAAATGGTTGGGGTCATTTAAATCTTTTGTTTTAGGTAGCGGTATTACCTTTGCCGTTTTCAGACCAGACGGAAATTGTCCATGTTGTATGCAAAGGTTGTAGATGTTGTTAGCGATTCGACGACGTATGGAATAGCCATTTTAAGAACAGTGCTGCTAATTTCATCATGGCCAGATGTACGTTTACTCTTTAATGAAGAAATGGATTTTCCCACTTCATAAACTGTTAAGAGCGAAATGTTGCAAGACGTGTTAGGTGTTAATCTTTTAGCACAAAACCTTTTTAGTTTTTCTGAAACATCAGACGGTTGATCGGGCGACTGACGTAAGATTCTGTAGCTGTGTAGTGGCGGTCCTCGCGCTGGGACCATATGGCGTTGAGGCGCGTCCCCTGGGTGGTGGATAGGGGGTCCCTCGTGAGAGGGGTGCACCGAATGAAATAAGGTGCCGTGAACCAACATGGTCTAAGGGAAGGTGACCCCGACAGAAAACCCCTGGTCCTCCTAGTAAGGGGGTTGGGCGTGGGGGTAGCTTCCCCACCCTGCAAAAAAGGAAATAGCTACAAACACGCCGACGAAAAGACTAACAGTAATTGCTTTCCTGGAGGAGGAAGGTTCTTCTACCAGAAGACTTATGACGTCCTGTGGTGAAAGCCGGAAGTCTTCGGAAGCCACAGGACCGAGCCGCCTCTCTCTATCCAGGGATACAACCATGGGCACATGGAACGTCAAGACCATGTACCAGAGCGGCAAGGCCGCCCAGATAGCAGCGGAAATGCAAAAGTACAACCTTTCCCTGCTAGGTATCAGTGAAGCCAGATGGACGCAGTCTGGCCAGAAAAGGCTGTTAAGTGGGGAGATGATTCTGTATTCAGGTCATGAAGAGGAGAATGTCCCCCATACAGAAGGTGTAGCATTCATGCTGTCACCAGTGGCACAGAGAGCGCTGATGGGCTGGGAACCTCTTGGGCCAAGAATCATCACAGCAGCCTTTAGAACCAAGAAAAAGCTCAAGCTGAACGTCATCCAGTGTTATGCGCCCACTAATGACAGTGACGAGGAAGAGAAACAAGAGTTCTACGACCGACTCCAGAGTGCCTTGGACAAATGTGCGGAGCGAGACATCACCATCGTCATGGGCGATTTTAATGCCAAAATAGGGGAGGACAACACCGGATACGAAGAGGTGATGGGGAGACAGGGACTAGGCTCGGAGATGAGTGAGAACGGGGAGAGGTCTGTAGACTTTTGTGCTCTAAACCGACTTGTCATTGGAGGCAGCATCTTCCCACACAGAAGGATACACAAAGCAACTTGGGTCTCACCTGACCATACAACAGAGAACCAAATAGACCATATCTGCATTAGCAAGAAATTTAGAAGATCCCTTCAAGATGTTCGAGTGAGGAGGGGAGCAGATGTCGCCTCCGACCACCATCTGCTTACCTTAAGAATGAAGCTCAAGCTAAAGAAAAGCCGCACAGAGACAACAAGAAGACAGCGCTATAATGTAGGCCTCCTGAGAGAAACTGGAGTTAGAGAAGAGTTCAAACTGGTGCTGTCCAACCGGTTTCAAGCGCTACAGGAGCTAGTAAATGAAGAGGAGGCGGTCACCACAGAGCAGCAGTGGAAGGCAGTTAGAGAGGCGCTGAACTCAACCTGCAAAGACACTGTAGGGTTCAGGAAACACCATCACAAGGACTGGCTGTCGGCACATACCTTGAAGAAGATAGAAGTGAGGAAGCAGAAGAAAGCAGTTGTCAACAACAGTCGCACGAGAGCAGCCAAAGTAAGGGCACAGGGGGAATACTCAGAAGCCAACCGCGAAGTGAAGAGGAGCGTCAGCTGAGCTGCTGAGCGGCGAGCGTTACGTTTAGGCTTCAAGCTTCTGCAACACGGCATTTTTGCTAAAATCTTTTGTTAATGGCCTTCCTATTACAAAAGTTCATGCATAGACTTGATTGACAAGGACCAAATACTCTTCAACAGCAAATTCACTAATAACATCTTCCCCCACCCATCGTCTGTCCAAAAAAAAAGAGTTTATACCTTCCTTCAGATTAATCCGGACTGAAACCACCCCCACTTATGAGCCATTTCTGAGTAAGCTAACCCCCCTGCGTCGTGTTACCAGAATTGGGAACACACCGTATTTGTAACGGCGTGTTACACTCGTGGAGGTGTATTTTGCCTTGTTCTTCTGTCCAAATCTTCTTACAACGCTTCTGTAATATTCATTAAACGGAT